>JASVEL010010601.1:0-78129 GCA_032618575.1 Nicotiana noctiflora
GAAAACCCGAGGTAGTCCTGCAGGCGTCTGCATGCCTTGGCGTCTCCTTCTATCCCTTCATTCTATTTCTTTTATGTATTTCGGAGACAACATTGTATTTATCTTTCAGACTCTTATTTGTAGTATTCTTAGACAGTTTGTGAAATTGTGACATCAAATCTGGGTTGTCCGTGTTTAAGGAATTATATTGGTAATATTTTAATGGTTATAATGTGTTCTTCCGCTTTTTTAATTCTGTTAATTATATAACGTTGATTCATAACTGTTAAAGGATTAAAATGAGAAAAATATAAATAACTAAAATAATTGGCTTACCTAGCTTTCAATAGTATGCGATATCACAACTCTTAAGGATGAAAAATTCGGATCGTGACAGTTCCCTAACGTTAAAAAATTACAACCAAAACTTATACTACGTTTAGTGCACATGGCTTAAATTCGACGTGAGAATGTGTCTACATTTTTTGGGTCCCATACTTATTATTGGTAGTGTATATTTTTATCAACTATACTATGATCACCGTCCTCGTGTCATTTTTCTAGCCTTCTAGGGCGTCATGTAATTTGACCCTTCAAACTCCAAAATAGAAATTTATGCGCTTAGTGAAGTTATTAATATAATCGAAATAATGTGTTATTTGATATAACGATAATTAGTCTTTGTATAGATTACGAGTGGAAGCTGTATAAATAGTCATTAATTCTTAACCTATAAAATGCCTACATTATATCCTTTGGACCTTTTGCAAACCTTATCTGAACCCAAAATATTTTATGTATGAGCCTGCCCAACATGTTATTTGACGGCAATATAACAATATAAATTCACAAAGGAAAGAATAAAATAGGAAGATAGCAAATGTAGAAAAGATAGCATGCTTTGACGTGCAGAGAACTTTGAAAATGGACAATAACACAAGACGAAAAACAAGTCGTTAGAAAATTACATGCTTCCCTCCATTAAAAATCACCGCCCCACTACCGCCGCGCGCAACCATAGCACCTCCGCGACAAAACCATGATTTGACACGAATTGCATCTCTTAAATTCCAACAGATTGTTAAAGGCAATTAATTGCATGGGCGCATCATTGTCCAACACAACGGAGAACGGTTCGGCCACCGGCGGCGGAACCGGGCTCGGAGACATACCGGAGAGTTGTGTTGCCTGTGTCTTCATGTACCTGACGCCGCCGGAAATCTGCAATCTGGCGCGGCTGAACCGTGCATTCCGCGGCGCCGCTTCTTCTGACGCTGTGTGGGAATCGAAGCTTCCTTGTAACTACCACCAGATGCTCGAGCTTTTGCCTTCTTGGAGATACGACGGTCTTCTCAAGAAGGGCATTTTTGCCCTCCTCTCTCGCCCTGTTCCCTTTGACGATGACAATAAGGTACTGCAATTTCTTCATGATCCCCAGTATACTCATTTCATTTTCGTTCTCTCTGTGGTTTATAAATTTACTTTGACTCCTCGTTTCTCTATTCTGTGGTATATTATTTGTTTTTTAGTCTCCTCCAAAAAGAATATTACTTTCCTATATTTAGAAATAATTAGCTTTAAACTTCTTATTTACCAGTAATTATATGATTTTTAATCATACAAATAGTTACTTAATCGTATAAATACCTATGACTTGTTTTAAAACCCGCTCAGCTTAGCTGGTTAAAAGAGATGATAAACATCAAATGCTGAAAATCAATTTTAGATGCTCAAGCTGATTTTATAAATAAACATTTATGTGTTTGTTTGGATAGAATTGTTGAAGCTGATAATAAGCAATTAGTGTAAAAGGTGCTCAAAAACACATTTCTGTAGATATCCTTAAAGCTAATTACAAGAAATTTGAATTTATAAGTAATTTTACATGAAATGGATGAATGATGGAAATAAAATAAACAGATTAAAATTTTATTGTTAGGAAAAGTATTTCGGAAATTATAAAAAATATTATGGATAAAATCATAAAAGGCTTGGTCAAACCAAAAGTACTTATAAACTGTAAAACTAAAGTTGGTGGTGACCAACTCATGGCTTTTAGCTAAATTTGACTTTAGGTTTGCTTATAAGCATTTTTGGTGTTTACAAAACGCGTACATAACCCAAAAAGTGTGCAAAAGCTAATTTCACCATAAGCTTAGCCAAACACCCTCTAAAACCACAAGTTTCAAAAGTCTTTCTTTCTTCGTGTGTAGTCAAGCACCATCACATAAATTGGCACGGAGGGAGTGTAATATTCTTCCACACATCTAACTCCACTGAACATGTACCTTGTAAGTCTGTGAACAAAAGGTTAGGCAGATGAAATCACTTAGCTTTTTTTGTTTGGGCTCTGGAATTCGAATGATCTATCATTTGTCATTTAGAGAAGTTATGTGATATTCTTGTTTTTATTGTAAAATGAGTTACGTGGTTTTCTTGGTCAATGTTGATGTTCGGCCATTTCTGGGATGAAATGGAGTGTTGGCTATCAGTGATTTTTGGTCAGGGGATAGAGCTTGAAATGTTGAGAATTTGTTTAGACTTGTATTTTTCAAATATTTTGGATTACTTTCATTGGAAAGGACTGAATTTTGAGTTTACAGTTACACTGCTTAAGTAGGTTCATGATGGTATGGATACTCTCTTTATTTCTTTCTCTAATAATGCCTTGGATCAATGTTCTCGAAGTCGGGAAAAGGGAGAGTGAGAAATATGCCGAGCCTCGATGAGGTAAAGATAGCACAGCACGAAGCACCCTCTACTTAACCATAAGTATGGTTGGGGTTTTCAATATTCAATTTTAGAAAAATGTTGCGGCGCAACGAGTTTCATTGTGTTTTCATATGCTTAAGACTTCCAATTTTTAGACACAGTTTTTTTTATGTTATATTTACTAAAAGTACTTTGCATAACATGGAAAAAAAACAGGAAGTATGGCTGGATAAAGTAAGTGGAAGGATTTGCATGTCAATCTCTTCAAAGGCGATGTCAATAACTGGCAGTGAAGACAGGAGACATTGGAACTGGTTTCCAACAGAAGAGTCAAGGTTAGTTTAGTCTGTTCTTTGTTCAAATCATATCCAACAATATCATTATTAAGCTTAGTTCTTCACTAAGGAGATTATATGGGATTCTTGAACTGGTCGGTCTCTGTAATGCTACTGATATGTAATCCTTTTCCCCATTGAGCGGGGAAACTAAAAACTGGGGTTTCTTTGTGCTTCATGGGATAAAATTTGCTCACTAATACATGTGAAAATGAGGTTTTTGGAAGTTAAGTCAGAGAGTTTGTGATTTTGCTTGCAGTTAAGCCCTTTCTTCTCATTAACCCCCAATCATAAGCATTATCACTTGTTTGAGTGGAACTTTTCTGATTTCATTGCTAATATACGGTATGGTGTATAGTACGAGATTTCCTGAAATATAATAGCTTCCAGTTTCTTCACCAGATTAGGGGTTATTAGTGGCTTTATACGTACTTTTTCCCCCACACTGCATTCCATCTTTTGCAATAACGAAATTATACTTCATGTTCTTTTTCCTGTTTGAAAATCATTTCTTGAGGTGTTGTAGATGATGAAGAATATTATATTCATTCCAGTTTTTGGTGCCTTTACCAAATTTGATCAGATCATATGCTATGTATCATTACTTGGGAAATGGTTGTCATGCTGATCATTTATAGGTTAACTTTTTGGTAAGCCGTGATGTGATTTGGACATGTTAGAACTACCAAGATTTTAGGGAAGGCCATATGAAAGTGCCTTGAGAGAAAATTTGAAGTTCTTGATCAAAACTTAAATTTTTTCTTTCCATGTTTTTTTCAAGCCGAGGGTCTATCTGAAACATCCTCTCTACCTTCATAAGGTAGGGATAAGATCTACGTACAAACTACCCTCCCCGGACTGCACTTGTGAGAATACACTGGATTTGTTGTTTGATCAAAACATGGATTTTGAGAGTTTGTGGAAGGTGCCTGGTGTGGCCTCCAACTTTTACTTTTGTGCAACCTGCTGCTACACCTTTTTCATGCCAACTAGTTTTAGTGTACGTGCGTTGTATGTGTGCATCTCTGTATAGCTTGATATGGACAATAGTCCCAGACTCGGCTATTCTTTCCTTTCCTGCTACTCCTTCCTACCATAACTACCTTTTTACATATCTATATGAACACAATATATGTTTTGTTAAAAATAAATATTAGTATATTGATACAATATATGGTTGAATCCAACATTTTCTGAATGGATTTAGTATAATTAGTTCTATATTATTTATCGTTATAAATATTTTATTATATAAGATACAAATATGTTATGTTGTTGTATCTCATATAGAATCTCTTTGTAAACTCTACGTTCATAGTGTCATTATACCAACAAAAAATGGTTTTAAACCCTACCAACTCAATTATATATTATAGACAAGGCAAATGAACCTCTTCTTTTGTAAAAAAAGTTGCATGGATTCTTATTGATTTAAGTCTAAATTCCATTCTTTGCACATTCATCCAATACCAAATAAAAGTTAATACTATTCCAAACTCACTCTGAATGCACTCTGCTAATAAAAATATTAAAATTTCAAGAGTTTACAATGTTGAGGTCAATTTTTCAAAATTATCGGGGGTGAGGGGAATGACAAATTTATAGTTATTTGAAGAGTTCCGGATACATTAGTTTATGTGAAGTTTAAAAAATTAATTGTAGTTATAAATTCACATGGTATGGTTGTGGCTTAAAAAAAATATATGCTTGGAAAAAAATATATACATACATAAAGGAATTTAAATTTTAACTTTCCTCGAGAAGAACTCATATTCCATGCATGCGGCAATAGCTAATAATGCATATTTAAAGAACAAAATGAGGCAGGTGATAACAAAAGATTTACTCGAGGTATTGGCATCTTTTTTTTCCTTAAACTTTAAAGGAGCTAAAATATTGTTTAGTAATGCAATTAAAGTAAGATTCGTGCTAGAAATGGTAAACTCCAAGCCGAGGCCCTTTCAAGGATCTATTTAGTCTAAATTAGCACTATTAACGCAAACTTGATCATTTTCGCCAATTCGAAGTAAAATACTTTGGGATTTACAAAGACGGATCTAAAATCTGAATTTTATGGGTTCAATCTTTAAAAAATTAGTATTGAACACATTATATTGTTAAAGTTATGGGTTCATATCTACTATTTGTTCCTATATTAGATAATTTTTAAACATAAATTTATGTTTCGTGTCAAAAGTACCGGGTTCAATTGAACCAGGAACGTCGACACTGTCGACACTGGATTCTCCCTGGGGACTTAGAGAGAGAGAAAAAAATACTATGCTGGTTATCGCAAAAAAAGAAAAAGATATTAGACGAATTTAATTTGATGCTCCCTGAAATCGTGAGAAAGTCGCTCAAACCCACAAGTATTCTCTTTATAGATTGCCTCTTCCTCTAATGTAAAATTTTCTCTTTGATTGACTTCTTCACACATGCCTTTTGGTTTCTTCTCTTTAATCATGTCTGCAATTCCCACATACAATATATTCTTTGTGTTAGCACGATCATCCACCATGATAAATCAAGCAATTTTCAAGTAGCTAGCTAGAAATCAATTTTGGCTTTGAAACACATTAATTAGCAACCAGTTATAAGTCAAAAATAAAGAACAACTCTCATTATAATTTGTTGTATATAAAGTCAGGACCAATAAATTAATGCAAGATTTAATTTGTGGCTGCAAACTTTCATGAACTCTTGGTAAGCATGCCATAGAATCAAGAATATTACGATTCTCACAAAATAATACTACTCAATATAGAAAATACTTGTAAATTCTTTAAAAACTTATCAGTTCAACTTGTAAAAATTTTGATATCTTACCAGCGAAAAGGAAAAAGATTTGAGGTTGTTAGTTGGAGAGACACACTTGCGTGACTGTTTTTTGAAGGAAAGAATAAGATGAATGTTGAAGCTTTGCGGAAATAAAATCTTTTTAATTTAAAGTCCTAAATATAATTAAGAACATAATTCAAATAAGGAAAGATATGACTATGGCCGTAAAACGCCAAAAAATGTAATTTGGTCATGGCGGAGTGGTGACTATGATTCCTTAGGCTGTATTTGATATCCCGAAAAAATTTTAGGCGATCCGGGTCTGGGGCTCGGGCCCACGGCGGAAGGCGTGGGCTATAGCACATGAAAATATGGGAATCGGGCGGAATTATAGTTTATGGTCGTAAAACACCAAAAAATGTAATTTGGTCATGGTGGGGTGGTGACTATGGTTCCTTAGGCTATATTTGACATACAGAAATTTTTTTAGGCGATCCTGGTCCTGGAGTCCGGGCCCACGGTGGAAGGCGTGGGCAATAGAACACGAAAATTAGGGACTCGCGCGGATTTTTAGTTTTATGGCCGTAAAATTTCAAAAGATATAATTTGGTCATAGCGGGGCAGTGCAACCAAAATTTTAGATTTTTAGTGATTTTAAAGTCCTAAATATTAAAAATAATAGTTAAAGGACAATTTTGTCTAGTGTTAGTTCTATTTTAGAAGGGTAAAAAAGGCAAACCACATTTCGCTAAGGGCCTTCGTGCTTTTAGTATAATATATAAATTACAGCTTTTAAATGTTTATCATGGAGCTTGCCCTTTCTGTTTGCCTTGTTGCGAGGAAGGTGATGAAATAATCAATGCACACCTCTATTTGATGGCTTAATAGATACCCTAAGGGTAATAAGAAAGGCAAAATAGCTAAAAGTAAAAATCAAGAGAGGACTGATGAAGCATTGATGAAAAGCAATTCCCCTCTTCTCTTACACCTCATTGGTGTGTCCTGCTTGATTCTTGATACACTTACTGAAAACTTTCAGTTGAATCTCTTGATCACTAGTCTTGATTCTGATGGGATGAGGATGATGGTGGTGAATTGCCGTTCACAAGTACCTTCCTTATTTTGATAAATGATGATGACAGCTAGTGATGATTCTTATTCCCAGTAGAAGAGGTGTGAGAGGTTTCTCAAAAGAAATTCAAAGAGGGAGAAGAGTTGTTGCCTTCTGTTGAAGTAGTCACTGTTTAGTTGCATCGGTTCAGGAGTTAAGGCATAGCATGCCAAAATGTAGATTTTCACAGGCTTCAGGAACTTCCTGCAAGTGTTGAGGAAGACAGCTCAACAAGGTTCAGCTGAGCTTTATCAATATTGTTTTACCCCACAGATTTGGCCAGTTTACGAGTTACCAGATATGATGGGAATTTGTTAGATGCTTGACTTCTCTTATCCGGTGTACTACTAATACGCTGATTAAGCATTTGGGGATATTTGTTCTAAGCGTTGTACTTCGTTTTCTTAGAATTAACTGCTTGAAGGGTGTCTCTAGAAGTAGGGTTCGAACATTGTTTTGTGGGATTACTAAATGCACATGTCGTGATAAACACTTACTAAAGAAAGAACGCAAATGTGGTGAGATTCAGTGGTCATGCTACATTACTGATGCAACTTATTGGCAATGTCTCTTTCTTGTCCCTTTCGAAATTGTCAAAGTATTAGAGTATCTGAAAAACTTTTTATTTTTTGTCTGAAGAGAAGACCAGAAGAGAATAAAGCCATGCCTTAAAGTAGTCCTTTCAAACAAAATTCTTCCGTTCCTATCTGGAGAAGGAGTTCATTTACATGGATTATGTTCATCACTTGGTAAGATGGTGCATTTAGTTTGGATTGCATAGAATGGCCTTGACAAGAGGGGTTGCTCTGATGATAAGCAACCCCCACTTCCAACCGAGAGGTTGTGAGTTCGAGTCTCCCCAAGAGCAAGGTGGAAAGTTCTTGGAGGGAAGGATGCCGGGGGTCTATTTGGAAACAGCCTCTCTACCCCAGGGTAGGGGTAAGGTCTGCGTACATACTACCCTCCCCAGACCCCACTAAGTGAGATTATACTGGGTTGTTGTTGTTGTTGTTGTTGCATAGAATGGCCTAGATAGTATGTAGTGCCTTTTCTGGATAACACGAGTTTAAATTTCCAGCCATGAAAGAGGAAGATGATATATAGAGGCCTTTATGAACCAAATCGTGATTAGTTTGCAAATTTTGATTTATATGAGCTGATTAGATTTGATTTATTTTGATTTATAGTAGTACCTCAAATGTTTCAACTTCTCACCTTTCTCTCTCCTCTCTCTCCTCCTCCGTTCTTTCACTCTCCCCGCTAGCAACGTTCTTCTGCCTCCTGACTTCCGGCGCCGGCGACCTCCGGTAAGTGTCTCTCTCCCCCGATCTCCCCCCACCCTCCTCTCTCCTCTCACCCCTTCCTCTCTCCCCTCTCCCCCTCTTCTATCCCTTCTCTTCACCCCTTCTCTCTCTTTTATTTTTCTGCTCAGCGTCAGCGACCGTCCCCCACCCGCACCCCTTCTCTCTTATCCCCATAAACCCGTCTCCCTTCCCCCTGCTGTGCGCTTCCCCAACCCAACCCTTCTTGAGCCCAAAATTTCAGTCCCGGAACCCTAGCAGCAACGCCGGCGACCTCTGTCCGGCAACCCTCCCCCTCTACTGTTGTCCCTTTCCCGCTGTTTCAGGCGACCCCTGCTCTGTTTTCTTTTTCCTCCTTTCTTTCTTTTCTTTTATTCTCTCTTCTGCTCTTTGCGTGGGTGCGTGTGTTCTGTTTTCTTGGACAGGTACTTTATTGCCCGACGAGGATTGCCGTTGTGCTACAGTACTTTCGGCGAGCTACAGTACTTCCGGCAAGCTACAGTACTTCCCGTCCAGATTTTCGGCGGGACGCAACAAAATTACCCCATCCCGATAAATTTCAGGACAGGCGACAGGCGACTTTGCGGCGTTTGGGAGTGACGAGCTAAGCAACACCGGCCGGGACGTGCAAGAGGTGGCAGCAGTTGACCTCGGGCGCATCAAAGCCAACTTTCAGGTTTTTCCACCGGGAGTTGGTACCTCCCGTTCTCTTGTTTATCCCGTACACCTTTTTCGTATTCTCGCTAGCATTCCGTGTGAGGTTTACTCTGTTGCTATCTAGCTTGCATCTTTTTCGTATCCCACTTTTGTGCGTATGTGCGTCACTATTCTCCATGGTCGGTTGGAAGGAAAGTGGCCGCGGTGGGGAATGTTAGTGTAAGGTCATGTCCTCGGGGGGTGGGGGCGGTGGCAGGGGTGGGTAGGGGGCAGGGAGCGGTTCTGTGGGTGGGACGGGAGGCAAGGGTGGGAAGGGGATAGTGGGCGCTCATAGATTGAGGATCGGGTCGTGGAACATAGGCACGCTGACAGGAGCAAGTCCATTGAGTTGGCGAAGATTCTTCGGAAGAGGAGGGTCAGCATAGCTTGTGTGCAGGAGTCTAGGTGGGTAGGGTCGAAGGCGCGGGATGTAGACGGGTTTAAGTTGTGGTACTCTGGGGTCGTGAGGGGTAAGAATCGAGTGGGCATCCTGGTGGATAAGGATATTAGGAGTCTGTGGTGGAGGTTAGGCGAGTGAACGATAGGCTAATGTCTATTAAGTTGGTTATCGGGGGTTGCGTCTTCGATGTCATCAGCGCTTACGCACCGCATGTGGGCTTAGATGAGGAGGTCAAGAGGCGTTTTTGGGATGACTTGGATGAGTTGGTGAGTAGTATTCCCCAATCTGAGAAATTGGTCACTGGAGGGGACTTTAATGGTCATATTGGGGCAAATGCTAGTGGTTATGGTGAGGTGCACGGTGGCTTTAGCCTTTGGGTTAGGAACGGAGGAGGCACTGCGTTGTTGGATTTCGCTAGGGCTTCCGAGCTTCTGATTGCAAACTCGACATTTCAGAAGAGGGAGGAGCATTTGGTCACCTTCAAAAGTTCGGCGGTGAGGACTCAGATTGATTACCTCCTTCTCAGAAGGAGCGATAGAGGTCTGTGCAGGGGAGAGTCCCTTACAACTCTTCATAGACTCCTAGTGATTGATGTCGGACTCAGGGTGAAGAAGAAGCAGAGGGGTGCTCAAGGCCGACCGCGAATTAGATTGGGTGCTTTGACTAAAGAGAAAGCCCAGGAGTTGGAGAGGAGGTTAGTTGATGGTGGAGCTTGGAGAAGTTCTAGGGTAGCAGACGCAATATGGTCAGAGACGGCGAATCTGGTTAGGGAGGCAGCGTGGGATGTACTTGGGGTAGCCAAAGGCTATTTAGGCAAACATCAGGGTGACTGGTGGAGGAACGATGTTTTTACGAGGAAAAGTGGAGGTGAAGAAAGTAGCTTTTGCGAAGTTGGCATGGAGCACAAGCGAGGAAGAAAGGCGGGTGAACGGAGAGAGCTATAAGGTGGCGAGGAAGGAAGCGAAACTGGCGGTCACGAAAGCTAAAAACGCGGCGTTTGGTCGCATGTATGAGGAATTGGGGGAGAAAGGCGGGGACAAGAAGTTATTCCGGTTAGCCAAAGTAAGGGAAAGGAAGGTGCGGGACCTAGACCAAGTTAGGTGCATCAAGGATGAGGATGGTAGAGTCCTGATGGGGGAGTCTCAAGTCAAACAGAGATGGCAGGCGTACTTTCGAGATCTTCTCAACGAGGAGGGGGGGCAAAACATAGAGTTAGGGGAGCTCAGGTATTCAGAGCGCCATAGGGATCTTGGGTTCTGCAGGCGCATTAGAGTGGAGGAGGTCGTGGGGGCTTTGCGTAGGATGAGTAGGGGTCGAGCGACCGGGCAAGACGAAATCCCGGTGGAGTTCTGGAAATGCATGGGTAAGCCAGGAGTGGAGTGGCTCACCTGGTTGTTCAATGCGATCTTCAGGACCAAAAGGATGCCGGAGGAGTGGAGGTGGAGTAAAGTGGTGCCATTGTATAAGAACAAAGGGGATATCCAGTGTTGCAACAACTATAGGGGCATCAAATTAATAAGTCACACCATGAAGGTCTGGGAGCGGGTGATCGAGGCTAGGGTGAGGGAGTCGACATCTATTTTCGTGAACCAGTTCGGTTTCATGCCGGGTCGCTCCACTACAGAAGCTATCCGCCTTGTTAGGAGATTGGTGGAACAGTTCGGGGATAATAAGAAGGACCTGCATATGGTGTTTATTGACTTGGAGAATGCGTATGACAAGGTCGCAAGGGAGGTGTTATGGAGGTGCCTAGAGGCGAAGAGCGTGCCGGAAGCCTATATCAGAACAATCAAGGACATGTACGATGGAGCGAAGTCTAGGGTTAGGACGGTGGGTGGAGACTCAGACCACTTTCCGGTGGATATGGGGCTTCACCAAGGATCGGCCCTTAGCCCTTTCTTATTTGCCTTGGTGATGAATGCACTGGCACGCCATATTCAAGGGGATGTGCCTCGGTGTATGCTATTTGCTGATGACATAGTCCTGATAGACGAGACGAAGGTTGGCATTAACGAGAGGCTAGAGGTGTGGAGACAGACTCTCGAGTCTAAGGGTTTTAAACTAAGCAGGTCTAAGACAGAATATCCGGAGTGCAAGTTTAGCGCGGAGCCGAGCGAAGTGGTAGGGAACGTGAAGATTGGATCTCAGGCCATAGCCAAGAAGGATAGTTTCAGATACCTTAGGGTCGGTGATCCAGGCAGACGGAGAGATCGACGTGGATGTCACCCACTGTATAGGGGCGGGGTGGTCGAAATGGAGGCTTGCATCAGGAGTCTTGTGTGACAAGAAAGTACCACCGAAACTCAAGGGGAAGTTTTATAGAGCTGTGGTTAGACCTGCCATGTTGTATGGGACGGAGTGTTGGCCGGTGAAGAAATGATGTTCAGAGGATGAAGTTTGCAGAGGTGAGGATGCCTAAGTGGATGTGCGGGCTCACCAGGTTAGATAAGATTCGGAATGAAGTTATTCGGGAGAAGGTGGGGGTGACCCAAGTGGATGAGAAGATGCAAAAGGCGAGGCTCCGGTGGTTCGGGTTTGCGCGGAGGAGAAGCCCCGATACCTCGGTGAGGAGTTGTGAGCGGCTAGCAGTGGTCGGTATGAGGCGAGGCAGAGGGAGGCCTAAGAGATACTGGGGAGATGTAATTAGGCAGGACATGGCCGGGATGCGGATTTCCAAGGACATGACCCTTGATAGGAAAGTCTGGAGGTCTAGTATCAGGCTTGTAGGATAGGGCTTCTAGATTTTTCACTCTCCTTTCCCGGGGTTGGGTGAGGCGTGGTAGGGCTATACATAGATGATTCGTGTATTGGTTTGTGTTCTCCTATGGTAGTCATTTTTGGTAGTTACTATTTTAATACCCCAATCATCAACAACCCAGTGGGGGTCTTGGAAGGGTAATGTATACGTAGACCTTATCCCTACCCTGGGGAGGTTGAGAGGCTATTTCAGAAACACCAGAGATGAAGAATAAACAAGTAAATATCAGAAAACCTTACTCCCACCAAATGGAGAAAACTTAACTTACTCCCTTGGTACTCAATTTCAAACAAAATCAGGCTTCATTTGTCCTGTATCTAAAAAGGAATCGAGCACAGAATGTTGAGAATCATGTTTATCCTCATTTGTCAAAAGCATACAAGTGTATTCTTTGAGATAAATAAGTGTATTTTTTTTAAATTCAATCATGCACGAGAAGTATTAAAAGGTGACATAGGATATTGTTTGGACAAGGCCACCATCGCATGCTAATACAGTAGCTCTTACTGGTGATCATTTTATGGATAGTTTGAACCTTTTTCTTTTTATAATCTTGACTTGCAAATATGAGCCTGTCTCATGAACTCCAGAAATTTTTTTTGTTTTGTTTTTGTTTTGTAAAATTCTTTTTAGGAGGCAGGGGGCACGGGAGCACAGAATCTTCTTTTCCACTAGTTCCCAGCTGTTTTCTTCTCTTCTTAACCAATCAAAACACATGAAAGTACTGGGGTTTGGTTTGTTGTTAAGACAGACTTTTTTTGTCTCTGACCACTTAGTAACAACACTATGAGAAACCTCCACATTCTAATATTCAGTTGATAGTATCTTGCAGGTTCCATGTTGTGGCGTATTGCCAGCAAGTATGGTGGTTTGAAGTAAGTGGAATAGTGAAGTTTCCTTTTCCTCCGGATATGTACACACTAACTTTCAGGATCCACCTCGGGAAATATTTTAAGAGATTAGGCCGACGCGTTCCCAACTTTGAGCACACTCATGGATGGGATTTGGGGCCAGTACGCTATGAACTGTCCACTTCTGATGGACAGCATGCAGTTAGCGAGTGCTTCATCCATGAAGTTGAGCAAGATGATGCAAAAAAACGTGGGTTCTGGATTGAGTACAAGGTGGGTGAATTTATTGTCAATAGGTCAGATCCTGTAACTGAAGTTAGATTTTCAATGAAACAGATTGATTGCACACATTCGAAAGGTGGGCTCTTTGTAGATTCTGTATCAATTACCCCTAGCGATCTCACAAGGTGTACGAGGAAAGGGGTTAAACAGTTTCTGTAAATGATATATTTCTAGTTTTATTCTCTTACCAACGATCCTAGAATTAGATTCCATTACACAGCTTATACTATCATTGTGTATGTGCCTTAGGTATTTCTCTCCTGTACATGTAAAATGTTAACGCTTTGTACTTGATCCAGTTTTGCTGCGTAGTGTACCTATGCTATGTCGGGTAAACATACTCTGTTTATCTGTTATGAGAAGAAAGGTTTAGTTTTAAATTTTATTATTTCATGTACGGACAAATGCTACAGTTTCACATCTTTAAGCCACTTGTATGCATGGTTTACATGCAGTGCTTGGAGCCCACAAATTGGTAGAACCCCTCCCTTTTTTAACTGGCGGTGATGATGTGAGATCTTCATCTTCAACTGGTGAAGATGTTTTGCTATGCCAGGTCAATTGCATTAGATAGTGACTAGGATGGCAATGGGCAAGTGTGGAGTGAGTAGGCAAGAGGGTTTTGCACATAGAGTGGAGGGCATAACAAGTATGAGGTTAGATATATGGGTTCATTGATGAAAAATACATACTATTCACCACCTGCACAAGATAACGTGAAAGTATGACTTTCGAAAATTTTCACATCACTTCATTGACTACAATCCACCCCTTTGGGGCCGCAACATGAATACATTAAAGGGGGGATGAAATTCATATCATGTACGAGGTCATGCCACAAGATTTTAAACAGCGCTTTTCTTTGGAAACTCAATTTAATTAAGTTTCAACATCCGATCACTTTGTCCTCACAACCAAAGATGGGAAGTTCTTGAAGATAGCATCGCACATTTCAAATAAAACAGAACATGGGGATATATAGTTAAGAGTAAGAAAAACTGCATTTAACTGTAGTCTATCAACGAATAATAGCAAAATTTAAACGCAAAACCATTTGTTTGGAGAAATTGCTGACTGCGGTTCCAACTATACTATTGTAAATGATGCCGCTTACAGTGCCTTCGAAAAAATCTCTCAAACACCGACTTAAAAGGAAACAACAGAATACAGCTTAACGTTTTCCACCGCCACCACCGAGCTTAGGACCTTTCCCTCCAGCTCCCTTGGGCATGTTGCCCTTCCCTCCAGCTTTCTGTGACTTGGCCTGCACCTCTGCCTTCTTGGCCTTCTTCTCATCCTTTGTCTTCTTGATCCTTTCCTTGATTTCACTGCACAAAACAATAAAATATAAATAATAAATTCACCTCCATTTAAATGAAGAAACATTGTCATTAAAAATACATCTTTTACAACCATTTCCCATTTTCTGCCCAATTTTGTAAAGGTTTAACAACCATATTAGATGTAGGTGATCTACATGTATTAACTGACAAAACGTGATATAATGCACAGGCTAAATCTAAGAGGTCAGCATGCAGAAAAATTATGGGAACAAACCGAAGAGCAGCCTCCCTAGCAGCATCTCTAACTTCTGGCCTTTCAGTTCTCTTCTTCTGGATAATCTCCAGGGTTGCACCCACAATGGACCTGGAGTAAGGCTTCTTTGTTGCACGTCGCCTCTTCTTAACAGCTTCTTGTGCAATATCCTAAAGTTATACACAGAAAATGAAGAATTTATTTAGGCAAAAAGTAAATAAAAACAATTGCACAAAAAGATGGCAAGGGGAAGAGGACAATGTGCCTTAATCCAAGTTTATAGTACATAAATTATGTATTAGAAGGCAAGATCAACATAGCTATCCTTCAATTTTGCAATCTTTATGGGAAATTTTAAAACAGAATAAAGCTTAATCATTGATGCTTCATTGAGACTAACCTTCTTGTGCTGCTTCCTGTACATAGCTGTCCAAGTAAGTTTGGAAGGCTTCAGGCGATTGTGAAAGTACCGTTTGCATTTTGAGTTGAGAAACAGGAACACCTAATATCACAAAAAATAAGTAAAATAAAGAACAGTCGAAAAGAAAACCTGACACTACATCCTTCCACTAATAAGTCACATAACTTACTAAAATTACTAGCACATATTAGTATCTCTTAGAAAACTACCTGAGAATCTGAACGAATAAATCTGATGCCCCTCCCAGGATATATCTTGCCACCACTAAAACGACATAGTTCCGTCCTGAAATCAGAATAAGAATAAAACTATTAATTTAATCACTTATACTTTTGGGTAATACAAGGAGGGAAAAGTCCTAAGTAAAGGAACCGAAAACAAGCTGGTAAGTTTATGTGCCATAAGAAAAACTTGTGATATTGCTACCTCATGAGCAATTAGCCATACTTAGGAGGAATCTTCGAAAATATTACGAAAATCAGGAGTTTTCAAAATCTTTTTGAGTCTTTGCAGACCTTATTTGTTTGACTTAGTGCAAAACAATCGATTTTTTCCAAGATTTTCTAATAGTTATCAAATCAAAATGATGTTTTAAAAGTAGCAGTTAACCTTATCAAACACAACTAACAGAACAGCTATTGAGAATTATTCGTATAAAGGAGCACTAAGAAATAAATGTGTTTTACAGTACTGATTCACATTTCATTATTCAATACGACTATGGCTAGCAAAGCAAATGGCAAATCAACGAAGATTTTTATACTGTTCCCCCAGAACTAGTGCTCAAATAAATAATAAATGAAGCGAAATATAGAGTAAAAACGGGGACCTCCAATCCATATCAATGAGCTAAATCAAATACAATGGATAAGCGAAAAATGAGAATTAGGATTAAATTAAGGGACATGTATAGCACTTTTCTGTATAGATAAGAAGGAAAAGGGACTTACTTGAGAACCATTGTTGATGTAGCTGCGAGCTCTCACGTTGCGATGTCCAGAAAATGGAGAAAAAACCCTAGTGAACAACGCTTATATTGGAATTGGAGGAAAGATTTTGGGCCAAAGAGAAAAGCAAACCTAACATAAGCCCAAGAAGTGGACCTCTTAATGGGAAAAAGGCTGCACCAATATTGGGGCAGTCCAATATTCAAAATCATATCACAAATCAATCGGTATAGGTTGGGTGGGCCAGCACATTGGGCTTAGGACCCAAGAATATGGTAAAAATAGCACGGTCTAGCCAGTTTTCAGATTGGCCATTTAAAAGTAGTCAGCGTTCACCAAGTCAATAAAATATAGTCATTATTTTGCTACAATAGAGACCAGTCCGGCATAATATACTAGAGTTCGGTGCACCTGTGTATGAACTTCCAGCATATTATACTGGACATGTATACTTTACTGGCTCCAGTATAATATACTGGTGACTGGAGCACTATGTTGGACCGGTATATTATAATGGAATTCCAGTATATTAGGCTAGAGTTCCAATATAATATACTGGAACTCTAGCATATTATGTTGGAGTATTTTTTTGGATTTTGAACCGTATTTTCATACAGATTTATCTTTATATGAAAAGTGGCTAAATTTTAATTATTTTTTAAAATGAACTATTTTTGAACGACCATGTAAATCTGGCTATTTTTGAACGACCTCAAGAATAGGCAAGTAACCTTAAGAGGTCGTTTGGTTATATTGATTAGGGTGGATATCCCACACCAAAATTCGTTTTGACGTAGGTACTAGCTAAAATCACGACAAAAATTTATACCAAAAATATAGGATTACTTATCAATATAAAATCCCAGGATTGAATTTTGAATCAAACAACTCCTAAGAGGTCTATTAGTAAGGAGGATAAGGGATAATAATCCCGAATTAAACTTTTAATCATTTTGTTGAGTTTTTAAATTCGTATAAGCAGCACCGAGATTGTTTATACTAGAATTCGATACTATGAAGGTGTTTGGCTAAGCTTATAAGCTAGTCAAACTAGCTCATAAGCATTTTTCGGCATATTTACGCGTTTGATAAAGTTAAACGTGCTTATAAGCCAAGTGCTTTGTTACGACCCATTTTCAAAAATAGATCGTGATGGAGCTCGACACCATTATCGGGCAAGCCAACGCGGAAAATGTAATTTAGTTCTTTTTTTTTTAATTTTACACAAAGTAAGTACATAAATACATAAAGCTCAAGTCAAATTAGAAATGAACAATAATATGCCAAAATAGTTATACAACCCCAAAATGATAGTCTACTAACGCGTGGGCCAAGAGCTGATATCATAAGTAATGGGCAACTAGCAAAATGTACAAAGGGTAAAAGTATCCTACTGTCCGAGATAGAATAGACATCGAAAGTAAAGAAAAGACTCCATCAAGTTGTTGAACGTCACCGGAAGGGAGCAGTTCAGTACTTTGGAAGTCTCAAACTATGAATAAGGGGAGCGCACCAAACTAATAACTAGATGTACCCGCCTCAGATCATGTACAATTAAGTACAAAAGCATTGTATGAGTACATAAACAACATGTACCCAGTAAGTATTTCGTCTAATCTCGAAGAAGTAGAGACAAGAGGTCAACTTGATACCACTAGGGTCAAATAATATAATAAGGTTTTATGCTAAACATGAGACTCACAGATAATCAACAATGTGTAGCAAGAGATAATAACTCATGTTCTAAATAACTTTGCAGTCAACCAATCACACATCTCAATTATTAAGCAAGACAAGAAATAGATGGGGGTTCACATAGATACCATGCACATATTATACCAAAGTCGACGGCCTATTCCAACAGAAAATAAATTATGCACTGCCAGAGGATTGAATGACGCGAACCATAGATACATCTATTTCTACCAAGGCGATCGGCCCGATCTACAATTATCAAAATATATAAGAAAATACATGAAAGTGCATTTATTTCCAAATAAATTCATACAAGTATCCAGAAGTGTATACATTCACTTATTTTTCCTTTCAAGTCTCTAACATATCATAAATGGTCACAATAGTAAGAAAATATAGAGACATTCACCAACAAAGTATGATACGAGTCCTAGACTACCTAGACAATTAACATAGTAATAGCTACGCACAAACTTTTATCACCTAGTGTGTATGTAGCCCCCGCATTTAGTAGCAAATTATTCAATTATTATACCTATGGGGACAATTCCCTCTTACAGGGTTAGAAAGGAGATTCAACCCGCTCCTAGTGCACTTCTAACACTAAGAACGAGCCCAAACCCTCAATTCGGAGCCGAATGATCCCAAACTAGTTAAATGAGGTAGGAACTAGTCAATATAACCTCACAAAATCAAATTATAATTATTTAATCAATTTTCCAATCATTAACACAAGTTTTCAAAATCCGATCCCGGGCTCACGTGCGCGGATTTTGAAATTTTTCGAAGGAATTTGTTCTCCATAACTTAAGGATCAATAATATACCATTTCTAATCCAATTCATAACAATTTTCGTAGTTAAATCTAACTTTTGTTAAAATCCTAGTTTTTGCTCTAACCCCTTAATTTTACCTAAATTTTAGTGTTTAATCTACTAAGACACAAATATTAAGCTAAGAATAGGTGAGATAAACTTACCTCAAGATGTTAGGTGGAAATATTTTCTCAAAAGCTCCCAAAATTGCTAATGGAAGTGTAAAAAGTGTCAAAAATTGGTTTGGAACTCGTATTAAATGAAGCTTACTACTTCAGAAATTTTTGCATACTCTTAGGGGACTGCATCTGTGGTCCCGCTTTTGCGAGAAAACGTTTGCACATGCGAAACAGGCCAAAATGAGCTAGGACCGCTTCTGCGTTCTTGTGGCCTAGCTTTCCCTGGGTCGCATCTGCGATAGACAGACCATATCTGCGGTCTCCCACCTTTGGTCCACCAACCGCATGTGTGGTTATGATAGAAGCAGCAGTTTCAGCACTTCTCAAAAATTTTAACTTCACTCAAACCTCGTCCGATTGACGCTTGAGTCTCCCAGGCCCCATCCGAGCATACCGACAAGTGTAAAATCACAAAAATGACCTACTCGAACCTTCAGAACGCCCGAAACAACGCTAAATCTAAGTATCACCCCCCTAAACCAATTGAATCAAACTTATGAACTTTAAGTTCTTAATTTTCTTCTAACGGGCCAAAATGCCCTTAAACTACTCGGATTGACACCTAATTTTGAGGGCAAGTCTTAAATGTTATATTGGGCCTATATTGGGCTTTGAAACCAATATGCGAGCCCAATACCAACGTGATCAATCATTAATCAGTTTCTTTAAATCCATAGAATTTGAGTTTAACAATTCTAAATAAAAATTCATTACTCGGGCTAAGAACCTCAGATTTTGATGCCGGGCAAACGCCCAGGTCCCATATTTTTCTGCGGACCCTTCGGAACCGTCAAAACATGAATCTGGGCCCATATTCTCAAAATGTTGACAAAAGTCAAACTTAGCCTTTTAAGAAAATCCTAAGGAGTCAAATATGCATATTTCAATCCAAACTCTTCCAAATCCCAAACCAGCCATCGCAGTAGGTCGTAAATTAGTTAAAACAAGCAAGAAGATTTTTACTTGGGGGAATAGGGTTCTAAAAAGCAAACGACTGATCGGATCGTTACATCCTCCATATCTTAAACAAACGTTCGTCCTCGAACGAACATAGAAAAATACCTGAAGTGCTGAATAAATTAGGGCATCTGCTCTGCTTGTAGTCCTCGAACTCCCATGTCACCTCCTTAACTGGTTGGCCCCTCCACTGGACCCTCACCGCAGAAATCCTCTTGGACCTCAACTGGCGATCTTGTATACTAGATCCTCCTTGTGACCCAAACTCTCATCCATCTGAATAATACTAAAGTCTAACATGTGGGATAAGTCGGGATGATACTTCCGAAGCATTGATACAGGAAAAACTAGATGGAATCCTGATAAGATGGGGGTTAATCAAGCTCGTATGCAACCTCCCCAACTCGTCTCAACACTTCAAAGGGGTCAATAAACCTTGGGATCAACTTGCCCTTCCTCTTGAACCTCATAATACCCTTCATTGGTGAGATTTTCAAGAGAACCTTCCCGCCAACAGGAATGATACATCACACGCCTTCTGATCCGTATAACTCTTATGTCTGGATAGAGCCGTGCGAAGACTTTCCTGAATCAACTTTACCTTGTCCAAGGCATCTTGCACCAAATTTGTACCGTATAACTTAGCCTCGCTCGGATCAAACCACCCAATAGGATAACGACATCGCCGACCATATAAAGCCTCAAATGGGACCGTCTTAAAGTTGGACTGATATCTATTGTTGTACGGAAACTCTGCCAAGGGCAAGAACTGGTCTCACTTCCCTCAAAGTCAATCACACATGCTCTAAGTATATCCTCCAGAATCTAAATTTTCCCCTCGGATTACCCGTCGATCTGAAAATGGAATGTTGTGCTAAGCTTTATGCGGATCCCCAACTCACTCTGAACAGCTCTCCAAAAATAGGAAGTGAACTGAGGGCCTCTGTCTGATATGATAGAAACAGGCACACTGTGCAACGAGACTATCTCTCGAATGTTAATCTGAGTATACATATCTGCTGTATAAGTAGCCGCCACTAGAATAAAGTAGACCGACTTGGTCAACCTATCAAATAAGGATCCATACTGAATCAAACTTTTATAAAGTCTGCATCAACCCAACTGCGAAATACATGGTTATTCCCTCCCACTTCCACTCCGGTATAGGCATCTGCTGAAGTAGGCCGGCTCTAATGTTTATACTTGACCTGCTAGCAATTCAAACACATAGCCATATACTCCATTGTGCCTTTCTTCATGCTTCGCCACTAATAATTCTGCCTCAAGTCACGATACATCTTCGTAGCTCCCGGTGGATGGAATACTGCAAAATGTATGCCTCTTCTAGTATCCTCTCCTTCAGACCATCAACTTTAGGAACACATAGACGACCCTCAAACTGAAAAACACCATCCTCGCCAATAGAAACCTCATTGGCGACTCCCTGAAGCACTGTCTCTATAAGAACCACCAGATGTGGATTATAGAATTGTCGAGCCTTTATCTACCCCAATAATGAATATTGAGCAACCACATACGTAAGAACCCAGTTGGGCTCCAAAATGTCTAACCGCACAAGTTTGTTAGCCAAATACTGAATGTCCCAAGCTAGTGGCCTCTCTTCTGCTGGAAATGAATGTCAATCTACACATACTCTCTGCCTTTCTGCTTAAGGCATCCGCGACCACATTGACCTTGCCTAGATGATAAAGAATGGTGATATCATAATCCTTCAGTAACCCAAGCCACCAGCGCTGTATCAAATTAAGATCCCTCAACTTAAACAAATGCTGCAAGCTATAATGATCAGTGTAAACCTAGCATGATTCCCCATACAGGTAGTGCCTTCATATCTTAAGAGCATGAACAATCGCCACCAACTCAAGATCGTGCACATGATAATTTTTCTCATGAATCTTCAACAGGCGGGAGGCATATGCAATAACTCGCCCTTCATGCATCAATACACAACCTAAGCCAACGTGCGAAATGTCAATATACCGTATACATTCCTAAACTAGAAGGTAACACGAGAATTGGTGTTATAGTTTAGGCCGTCTTGAGCTTCTGGAAGCTCGCCTCACAATCATCAGACCAATGGAAATGAGCACCCTTATGGGTCAATCTAGTAAGAGGTGATGAAATAGATGAAAAGCCCTACACGAATCACTTGTAAAAACCTGTTAATCCAGGAA
The DNA here is from genome assembly GCA_032618575.1 of Nicotiana noctiflora. Classification (NCBI taxonomy): domain Eukaryota; kingdom Viridiplantae; phylum Streptophyta; class Magnoliopsida; order Solanales; family Solanaceae; genus Nicotiana; species Nicotiana noctiflora. Next base: position 21,949 of record JASVEL010010601.1, read on the forward strand.
ACTCCTAATCTCGGTCACTGAAGTAGGGCATGGCCAACTCTGAACTGCCTCAATCTTCTTGGGATCCACCTTAATACCCTCTCCTAACACAATATGTCCCAAGATTGCCACTGACTCTAGCCAAAACTCAAACTTGGAGAACTTAGCATATAGTTTCTACTCTCGCAAGGTCTGAAGCACTACTCTCAGATGCTGCTCGTGCTCCCCCAAGCTACGTGAGTATATCAAGATGTCGTCAATGAAGATGATGACAAAGGAATCAATATAAGTCCTAAACACCCTATTCATCAAGTCCATAAATGTCATTAGTGCATTATTCAAGCCGAATGACATCACCATAAACTCATAATGGCCATATCTAGTCCGAAATGCAATCTTCGGGACATCTGAGTCCCGAATCTTCAACTGATGGTAACCCGACCTCAAGTCAATCTTAGAGAGCATCCTAGCACCCTACAATTGGTCGAACAAATCATCGATACGAGGCAACAAATATTTGTTCTTAATGGTGACTTTGTTCAATTGGTAGTAATCAATACATATCCGCATATCGCATCCTTCTTCTTTACAAGTAACAATGGGCACCCCAAAGCGATACCTGAGCCTAACAAACCACTTCGCTAACAACTCCTCAAGCTGCTCCTCTAACTCCTTCAATTCCTTAGGAGCTATACGGTATGGTGGGATAGATATAAGCTGGGTGCCTGGAGCCAAATCAATAAATGAATCAATATCATAATCCGGTGGCATGCAAGGAAGATCGAAAATAAACACATCGATGAACTCTTGAACTATTGCAACTAAATCAATCGTCAGAGACTCTGCGGTGGTGTCCCTAACATAAGCCAAGTATGTCAAACACCCCCTCTCGATCATTTGTCGAGCCTTCAGGAAAGAGATAACCCGGCTAGGTGTATCAACTATGGAACCCTTCCACTCCAACCATGGTAATTATGGCATCGATAAAGTAACAGTCTTGGCATGGCAATCTAGGACAGCATGATATGGAGATAACCACCCATGCCCAGGATGGTCTCATAGTTGATCATGTCAAGAAATAAGAGATCTGCTCTAGTCTCAAAACCATAGAATGTAACCACACAAGATCGGTAGATCCGGTCTACAACCACAAAGTTACCTACAGGAGTGGACATATGAACATGAGTGCCCAAAGATGTAGGAGGAATAACCAAGAATCGAGCAAACAAAGACGATACATATGAATATGTAGATCTTGGATCAAATAATACTGAAGCATCTTTACCGCAGACGAAAATAATGCCTGTGATGATGGCATCTGAGGTCAATGCATCTGGCCTAGCCAGAAGGGCATAGAATCTGCTTGGAGCGCCGGCTAGCTGGCCTCCACCTAACTAAGCAGTAACTGGTTAACCTCTCCCTATATGACCTCCACCTCTAGGATGGCCCGTACCAGTATGCCCTCCACCTCTAGGTGGCGGGGCAACCGGTGCTGAAATCATAGGCTGCTGACCCTGCTGTACTGCCTGCCCGAAAGAATGGGCAGTATCTCCTTATATGACCAAGGTCTCTACACTCGAAACAACCCCACGGTATGGCGGCCTGCTACCCTAGTGGATGACTTTGATAGCTTGTAGACCCACTGGAAGAAGCCTAGATAGTTGGTGGGTGATATGAAATCTCTAGCATAGCAATGAAATATAAAACAGAAGAACCCTAAGGAACTGAATACCCACCAGAGGAACCTGAATAGCTGGTGGGCGATGAGAACTCTCCGACATGGCACTTTAATAGGGATGCATGGAGTACCCCGATCAGGTGGTGGTGCTAAATATGAGGGCCTACTAGGTTGTACCCTCCCAAACTAACCTCTGCCCCTAGTCGCGGAACCTCTAAACTCTCCGGAGAACCTAGCCCTCTTATCCTGTTGCATCTGCTCCCTACCCCTTCTATGGTAGCCCTCAATCCTCCGAGTAATCTCAACTATTAACTAATAAGAAGTCCCCATCTTCACTTCTCAGGCCATGGTGGCCCTGATGCCATAATGAAACCCTACAATAAACCTCTGCACTATCTTTGCATAAGTAGAAAGTATCATCAATGCATCGCGTGATAGCTCAAAAAACCTCACCTCATAATCGGTCACGGACATTTGACCTTACTTCAGCTGCTCAAACTGATAGCGCAGCTCTTCCCTCTCAGAGGGTGGGATATACATGTCCAAAAACAACTGCGTGAAATGACTCCAAGTGATAAGAGGAAAACCTACTAGTCTGCCCAAAATATAAGACTACCACCATCTGCGGGCCATGCCCTCTAGATGTAAACTAGTGAAGTCAACCCCATGCGACTCTAATATCCTCATGTTGTGCAGTTTGTACCTGTACCTATCAATGAAGTCTTAAGCATCCTTATGGCGCTCAACCCCGAAGATATGAGGGTGAAGTCTAGTCCATCTATCCAACAACTTTTGCGGGTCACCATTCGCAATTGGTCCGGGCTCAGGTATCGCTGCAGCAATTGGCTGAGCCCTATCTATGGGTAGTGCACCCAAAGTCTGATACATTGTAGCTTCATGATCGTGAGCCTGATCAGTAGGGGCTTGTGCTTCCCTTCTCACCTATGATGTAGCCGGATTTACTGGAAATAGACCAGCATGAGTCATGGTATCCATGAATTGTAGCATACGACCCATGACCTCCTGGAATTTCGGTGTCGTCATAAAGTCTGTCGGGGTGGGCTCAGCTACAGGTACCTCGCCCTACTCCTCGATGATAGGATCTCCCGTAGGATCTGCTGGTGGTACTACTGGGATGACTTTTGGATGCCCTCGTCCTCTACCATGGGCCGGTGCCCTCCCCCGACCTCTGCCTCAACCTCTCACAACGGGAGGAGCAGCTCCTTCCGAGTCTAGAACACTAGTCGTGCCTGTCCTCACCATCTATAGGAGAATAGAAGGGGGAAATTTAGTATACCAACCACTGCACGATAGGAAATGAATAAAGAGTAGTTATTCCTAACGCCCTATAGCCAATCGAAGATAAATATAGACGTCTCTGTACCGATCCCCAAGAATCTATTAGGTTTGCCCATGACTCGTGAGACCTACGTGAACCTAGTGCTCTGATACCATATTATCACGACCCATTTCCAAAAATAGATCGTGATGTTGCTCGACACCATTATCGGGCAAGCCAAAACGGAAATGTAATTTAGTTCTCATTTTTTTTACTTTTACACAAAGTAAGTACAAAAATTCATAAAGCTTAAGTCAAATTAGAAATGAACAATAATATGCCAAAATAGTTATACAACCCCAAAATGATAGTCTACTAATGCGTGTGCCAAAACCTGGTGTCACAAGTAATGGACAACTAGTAGAATATACAAAAAGGTAAAAGTATCCTACAATCCGAGATAGAATAGACAACAAAAGTAAAGAAAAGACTCCATTAAGCTGTTGAACGTCACAGTAAGGGAGCAGCTCACCGTTGAAGTCTCAAACTATTAATCAGGGGAGCGCACCAAACTGATAGCCAGATGTACCTGCCTTAGATCCTGTACAATTGAGTAGAAAAGCATAATATGAGTATATAAACAACATGTACCCAGTAAGTATCCCATCTAATCTCGAAGAAGTAGAGACGAGAAGTCAATTTGATACTACTAGGGTCAAATAATATAATAAGGTTTTATGCAAAGTATGGGACTCACAAATAATCAACATTGTGTAGCAAGAGATAATAAGTCATGTTCTAAACATATTTGCAGTCAACCAATCACATTTCAATTATTTAGCAGGACAAGTCATAGATGGGGGTTCACATAAATACCATGCGTCGATGGCCCAATCCAACAGAAAATAAATGGTGCACTCCCAGAGGGTTGAATGGCGCAAACCATAGATGCATCTATTTCTACCGAGGCGATCGGCCCGATCTACAAATATCAAAATATATAAGAAAATACATGAAAGTTCATTTATTTCCAAATAAATTCATACAAGTATCCAGAAGTGTAAATTCGCTTATTTTCCCTTTCCAAGTCTCTAGCATATCGTAAACAGTCACAATAGTAAGAAAATATAGAGACATTCACCAATAAAGTATGATACGAGTCCTAGAATACCCGGACAAGTAACATAGTAGTAGCTATGCACGGAGTCTCGTCATCTAGTGTGTATGTATCCCCTGTATTTAGTAGCAAATTATTCAATTATTTTACCTACGGGGACAATTTCCTATTACAAGGTTAGAAAGGAGACTCACCTCGCTCCAAGTGCACTTCTAATACTAAGAACGAGCCCAAACCTTAATTCTGAGCCGAATGATCCCAAACTAGTTAAATGAGGTAGGAACTAGTCAATATAAGCTCACAAAATTAAATTATATTTATTTAATCAATTTCCCAATCATCAACACAAGTTTCCAATTCCAACCCCGGGCCCACACGCTCGGATTCCGAATTTTTTTGAAGGAAGTTGTTCTCCATAACCTAAAGATCAATATATACAATTTCTAATCCATTTCATAACAAATTTCGTAGTTAGATCTAACTTTTGTTAAAACCCTAAGTTTTGCTCTAACCCATTGATTTTACCGAAGTTTCTAGCCCATTTTTATTTGCCTTGGCGATGGATGTATTGTCGCGACACATCCTAGGGGAGGTGACTTGGTGCATGCTATTTGTCGATGATATAGTATTGATTGACGAGATGTGTAGTGGAGTTAACGTGAGGTTAGAGGTTTAGATACAGACCTTGGAGTCTAAAGGTTTCAAACTGAGTAGAACCAATGCAGATTACTTGGAGTGCAAATTCAGTGACATGACCTATGATGCAAATGTAGAGGTTAAGCTTGGTGCTCAAGTTATCCCCATGAGAGCGAGTTTTAAGTATCTCAGGCCTATTGCCCTTGGGTAACGGGGAGATTGACGAAGATGTTGCACATCGTATTGGAGTAGGATGGATGGCATGGAGGCTCGTTTCCGATGTTTTGTATGATAGGAATATGCCGCTAAGACTTAAGGGTAAGTTTTATCGAGTGATGGTTTGACCGGCTATGTTGTATAGGGCTGAGCGTTCGCCAGTCAAGAACTCCCACCTGCAGAAAATGATAGTAGCGGAGATAAGGATGTTGAGATGGATGTGTGGGTGTAAGAGAGATAGTATTAAGAATGAAGTTATCCGGGACATAGTGGGAGTAGCGTCTGTGGAGGACAAGATGCGGGAGTCAAGATTGAGATGGTTCAGACATGTTAAGAGAAGAAGCATTGATGCTTCTGTTAGTAGGTGTAAGAGGTTGGCCATGGAGAGTTTGAGAAGAGGTCAAGGTAGGCCTAAGAATTATTAGGGAGAGGTAATTAGACATGACATATCACTGCTTTAGCTCACTAAAGATATGACCCTTGATAAGAGGGTGTGGAGGTCGAGGATTACAGTAGAAGTTTAGTAGGTAGTTTATAATTGTTCATCGATAGTCTTAGTAGCATGCATGTCCCTTCATATTCTTAGATTTCTATTACGTTATGTGGTTGTGTTAGCCTCAGGTATTGTATTCCCTGCTGCTATTATTTGGTACTACTTATCCTTTATCTCACCTCCTCTATTTTCTTTTCCTTCTTTCTTCCTTTTATGCTTTCCTCTTTTTCTTTTTGTCCTTCCTGAGCTGAGGGTCTATTAGAAACATCTTCTCTATCTACATTAGGTAGGAGTAAGGTCTGCGTACAACCTACCTTCCTTAGACTCCACCTGTTGAGATCCTACTGGATTTGTTGTTGTTATTGTTGTAATCTACTAAGACACAAGTATTAAGCTAAGAATATGTGGGATAAACTTACCTCAAGATGCTAGGTGGAAGTCTTCTCTCAAAAGCTCCCAAAATTGCTAATGGAAAAGTGAAAAGTGTCAAAAATTGATTTGGAACCCATATTAAATAAAGCTCACTGCTTCATCGATTTCCGCATCTGTGGTTAGGGGAGAAAATATTTGCACATGCGAAACATGCCAAAATGGGCTGGGACTGCTTCTGCAATCTTGTGGTCGCTTCTGCGGCTGGAGAGCCACTTCTACGAATTTGGCCTGGCCTTCCCTAGGCCGCATTAGCGGTCTCGCACCTGCGGTTCGCCAACCGCGGGTGCGGTTATGATAGAAGCAACAACTTCAACACTTCTAAAAAATTTCAACTTCACTCAAGCCTCGTCCGATTGACGCTCGGGGCTTCCCGGGCCTCGCCCAAACATACCGACAAGTTTGAAATCACAAAACTGACATGCTCGAACCTTCAGAACGCCCGAACAACGCTAAATCTAAGAATCACCTCCTAAAACCAATTGAATCAAATTTATGAACTTTAATTTCTTAATTTTCCTCTAACGGGCCAAAACGCCCTTAAACTACTCGGATTAGAACCAAATTTCATGGGCAAGTCTTAAATGTTATATTGAACATGCATTGGGCTTCGAAACCAATATACGAGCACAATACCAACGTGATCAATCATTAATTAGTTTCTTTAAATCCATAGAATTTCAGTTTAACACTTTCAAATAAAAATTTATTACTCGGACTAGGGATCTTGAATTCGATTCCGGGGATATGCCTATGTCCCATATTTTCTTGCGGACCCTCCGGAACCGTCAAAATACGAATTCAGGCCCGTTTGCTCAAAATATTGACCAAAGTCAAACTTAGCCTTTTAGAAAATCTTAAGGAGTCAAATGTGCATATTTCAATCTAAACTGTTCCAAATTCCGAACCAACTATCTCCGTATGTCGTAAATTGGTTAAAGCAAGCACAAAGAGTTTTATTTAGGGGAACGGGGTTCTAAAAAGCAAACGATTGGACGGATCGTTACATGCTTATAAGCCAAAAATAAACCAAAAGCTATAAGTTGATCACCCCTAGCTTATGAATTTTTAGCTTATAAACACTTTAAGTTTTACCATGATTTTTACTATTTTATCCTTAAAATATATTTTTTAGAACAAAACTCCTACATCGATACTCATCGTCTCAAGTATTCAACCTAAACCCCTCACCCCCACTTTTCAACTTTGCAATTCTCATTGACTATTTAAGTTAAGCAAATTCTCTATTCTTTGCATACTTATATCTATGTGATTGTGTATTAATCTTTGTGAACTGTATGTAACAAATGAGGACATATCAAATTTTTGGTATATTTAAATTAAATTACAAATAGAATATTCTGTATTTGAATCGATCTACAATCTAAAAGAAATTACGCCCTTATAAGTATAAACGGCTTTAAGGATATTTAAGTCATTTAAAAAAAAGAGGGCTTATCAACACTTTTTTATCAAATAGTGCAATAACTTCTTATTATCAATTTTAACACTTGTACCCAAATACGTAACTGGCTATTCATTAAATCGGTTTCAACACTTAAAAGTATTTTTTCAGCACCTAATGCTTATCAGCTACTTCAAATTAACTAATTCAAATGGGCTGTATGGATATTAGTTATACTGACCCATAAATGCTTTTTAATTGTGCATTTCTGTATTAATTAGTTCGAATTCAGATTCTCATGTGCTTCTTTGCTTCACATTCAAATAACGTAGTAAAGGAGTATGCATGAACCAATGGAGAACAACAAGCTGGAAGGTTTGAATGAAATAACTTGCAATTAGTCAATTTAGCTTTCTACTACAAGGTTTGAATCACAAGAAACTAACCTGCATTCAATCAATGTAGGCCTTCACTTTGGGGTTGTTGACTGGTAAAATTTTATTGACACCTTGTTATTTATATTAATTCAACAAATATGATGTGTCTTTCATACCATTTATTACTTTGATTTTTAACTATTAGTATATAATTAAATTATTTTATGTAAATATCGAATGCGGATGCAAATTAATTAATGTGCTATCTTTCAAAGTCAAGTGGCAACTGGCATTAATCTTTCTGTCAAAGTGTACAAATTGGCAGCCATTTTCTTATTACTATTGTTTGCTAACGTGAAAGTGACTCTCCTTCTTGTTTCTTAATTGTAGTAAAATACCTCTCATGCTTCTTATCATATTTGCAAGTCACAACTACCAATTAATGGGCAATGGCTAACAAGAATCCACAATTAAGCTTTGAAAATCGATGTATTTATTGCTTAACTCACAATCCCAATGTTAAATTTTTTTTAATTTTTTTGTGCATCTGACAATAACTTAATGATTTAAGTTATATACGACGGTTGCTTTAAAAGATTATATTGTCAATGCAATTTAACTAGCTATAGCTTATAGTATTTGTCGCAGAGAATTGAGAAAGTTAATCCCTACGGCTCATTTAATCTTTTAGAATGGTGAAAGGACAAAGAAAATACTTTTTGGTTTTTCCGAAGGATGGCCCGAGACATTTTAACTATTTCAAGCTTCAACAATGACAACGGAAAACACTTTCGGTCAAGTAAGACTTCAACTCGATGATTATAGAGTATTTTTGAGGGAGAGCTTGGAAAAATCAATACTTTTCAGAGATGGGATCCATTTGGAAAGAAGAAATTTTGAACTTGCAGAATCACAACTAAAGGAGGACGAAGCTTACGAAGAAATGCTAGCTAAACTTGCGGAGCATGCTGCTTCGCCAGTAGCGGCAATGACCAAGCTACTTTTCCCCTACCACCAACGGAAATTACTCCGAACCTTGATAAATTTATGAAGTCTGTAATAGATACTATGTAACTTGTATGAATAAATATTAGTATGTATTATATGTTATGAAATAATAAAAGAAGATGAACAATATTGCAGAGAAAGAGAGAGAGAGAATTCTTATTGAATTTTTGGATGATTTACAATGGGGTAAGACCCCTCTATTTATAGGAGAAATATGACTTAGTCACAAAGTAAAACTCTCCACAAGATAGACATTCACTCTAAATAGAATTCTATTCATAACACTCCCCTTGAATGTCTATTCAATGATAATGTGCCTCGTTAAAACCTTAACTAAAAGAAAACCCAATGGGAAAAAAAATTCTAGAAAAGGAAAAAGAGTACACATGTTTAGAAATGCGCTTATTGGTTGCCTCGTTAAAAACCTTGCAAGGAAAACCCAGTGGGATAAAATCTTGTAAGGGAAAAAGAGTGCAACGCGCATTAACTCCCCCTGATGAGAGCATCAATTCACATCATTAAACCTTCGCATCCCAATCTTGTGCACTAGCTTCTTGAAGGTTGACATCGACAAAGATTTTATATCAGTTTCAATATATTTTCATAATGACATAACATAGAAATCTCTTCATTCATATATTCAGGTACCTGAATCTCTCATGAGATATTATGAAGTGTTATGTCATGTGATCTTCTAGATCACTTGCCTCCTTTATTATGATCATTTGCTCATCTTCTTTATCAAGAAGTTTATTTGAAACCGATTGTCTATACGCTTTAAGCTAACCATAGACTTTGTCCTTCTAGGACTTATTATAATATGAGCATTTGCAGTGAAAACATAGTTACTTTCTTTGGGTCAGCAAATGCGTCTGGCATGATTTGCAATAAATTACACATGAATTATTCTTTTATGAACTTCTAGTTCATATTATTTTATTCGAGGATCTAGATGTATAAATGATAATTCATTCCATGTAACGCTTTCTCAACTGTTGTATCTTGTCTCCCCCTCATGTTAGAAAAACTAACTTGTTTCCTCAACTTTGAGAACTCATCTTTGTGCGTTATGGTGTTAATCAAAATATATACCACACATCAATAATAATAAGATGGAATTATTTGGTTCCTGACCCTGAACCACTTGTGAGGGGAGAAAATAATATACTTTCGTATATAACGTATATCAAACTAATATATATAAACTTTGTTCTCATAAGCAATAGTTTAGCTATTAAGTGGAGGCACTCAATAAATCATTTTGCTAAACCAGCTGTGATGTAAACCAACTTATCAAGATGAACTTCTTGAATAGAAAATCTGGAATATGCTCTAAATTAAATTATTGAGCAAGTTACCTCGCACACACCGGCCAGGTTGCTGGTTAATAATAATTGCACATGTAACCATCTCATAGATGCATTTTATGTGGTATACATGGCGGGTGAATGTGCCCATATTCACCTTTGATATTTCCATCATTCATGGGATTCAATCCCACTTTTAGTTGGTATATTAATTAATGAGAACATGCACATAAAAGAATTCGTAAAGAACTTTCTAGTTCTTTAATATTTACCCATGTGAATTCTCTTTATTTTTGCACATCATACTTAAATTGATATGGCTAAACCAATTATGCCAACTGAATAAATTATCAGTATTGATTAATTTCAGATTTACACCATGATGTGTGCAATTATGAATAAACCCCAAGTTTATTATGATATGAGTTTTATATCAATAAAATATCCACTTCATTGTGGTATTCTTTTATTTATGTAGTACAAATTAGAGATAAAGCGGGTAGCTTTTTACATACATATTATCCCGCTACAAGTTATAGTAATAGAAGATATTAAATCTTTCCTTTATTTATAGTCTCATTATAATCAACCGCTTTTGCGAATACTTTGAAAACTGAATATGTTTCTTTGAGACTTACTACAACACAATACCTTGTTGGTAATCAATTGTGTTTCTCCAAAATAGTAATAATTGGCTCTTCCAAAGCTCTCAATTAATTTTGCACTACCACAGATTCATCATCATCCATGTGGTGGATATCTCATTTAAAGAGAAAGTTATACCATTATGGCCATGGTCAAAATAATACGCAAGATCTGTTTCTTGCATTATCGTTGACTTTTAATAATCACAATGCCAGAATATGTTGGCGTACAATAGGTGCGTGACCAATGACCATTCATGCCATAATAATGATATTATTTTCGTATATCATCTCAAACCTCCTTCTAGAGGTGAGTGTGGTATATTCAATACCACTAGCATATTTATATTCTTCTAAAAATGAATATATATTCATAAATTAGATATTTTCTCATTCACATTATGAATAGACCATAGTCATCTGTATGTGCTTTATAAAATCTCATGTTAAATCGATGACAAATATTACTTTCACAGAGTGAAGGATTATTTTGAGAATACTTATTGTTCTCATTATCACAATGATGACGATATAATTTCGTCTATTGCCGCGTCCATATCCATTGATTATTCATGGTGATAGTTTTGTCTTCTTTCAGATTTATCACATACTGCTATCACATTCTCTAAAGGGAATGAGAATGGAGCAAATTTAATAGGACGGATTTTCAATTCTTTGCTCACAATTACACATGAATTTAATCATGGCAAAACATAGAAATTTTACCACTTCATGTGGGTGTAATTTCTTAAAAACTCCATTAGAGTTATAATCAAACTTTGGTGTCTTTGACTGTATATAAAATCAAATTATAAAATTTCAAAAATTTGAAAGAGAAAAGTAAAATACTTACCTTAAATCCAGAATTTTAATCATGAAGGAAGTTCATGAAACAATTGACAATCATTATGCTCAATTCCAAAGTTTCTACTCAATTGGTTAGAGTCTCGTGTTGATAACGTGTTATGAAATAATAAAAGAAGAAGAACAATATTGCAGAGAAAGAGAGAGAGAGAGAGAATTGTTATTGAATTTTTGGATGATTTACAATGGGGTAAGACCCCTCTATTTATATGAGAAATATGACTTAGTCACAAAGTAAAACTCTCCACAAGATAGACATTCACTCTAAATAGAATTCTATTCATAACATTATATAAGTATTTTGGCATATTTTGATTAGTTTCTTTTTCTTCTCAATGTTGGTATTAGCACCTTGTCGCTTTCATTCCATAGGGGGAGGAAGACTAAGAAAGATATTGCCATATTTTTTAATGCTATAATAAAATTACAAGACATTGCTTTGAATATCTCTTTACAGTATTTTTGTCTTTACACTTTAAATTTGAATTAAAAAATTTTGGTCATAATTCTGTAATAAAATTTACAAGGCATTACCTTAGATATTTTTTAACATCTTTTTGTATTTAATTTCTATTTAATTTTGAAAAAAAAATCCGTTGGCTCACTTAGCCCACAGGCCAAGACCATTTAGCTTGGGACCATGAGTTCATGGCCCGATCCCGGGCCGATTCGGAGAAAAAGACCATTTGGACCGGAACCGTTTGGCCCATTTAATTTGGGACGACCGTTTGGGCCGGTTCACTTAGCCCGTTTAGGATCCGAACTGGCCCACTAGTCACTGTTACCCAAGATTATGTTTATGTGATTGAAATTGAGGTGAAAGTTTTTTGCAATAGCTAACTCGGTGATATAAATAGCCATACACACACAAAAATAGTAAAAAAATTACTAGCTAACTTTGAGTCGCACTATATATAACCCCTACAAAAACATTCTATTTGCTATAATTAATTCTTCACCTTTCTAATTAAAAGGATTGGTCAATTAGGCATTGGCCAATATTCTGCTGCTGTTTGCTAGTACTATTTTTTTTTTGTAAATATTAGTATACAACTATTGACTGCTGCAGAAATCCAAGAATCCCATGAATTCATGATTTTGTATCATTGTAATGCTCTTCTCTATTCCAATCACCCCTGTAAAAAGAGAGTAAAAAAAAAAAGGAGGTTAAATCTTTTTCTTGAATTTATGTTTGGATTAGAGCCTTAGAATTATTATGAGACTTACCCATTGTAAGAGCACTAGCAAAAATGACACCTGAGAGTATAAAGACAATAATTGATGCTCTCTTTAATATTGTGATAACTTTTCTAATAAAAAACTGTCCCCAGAAACCAGCCACTACAGAAACCATCATCAGGAACAGAGCTGCAATTAATAGGGGAATTTAGTTAGGACTATAGTAATTTTTTAATATAAAAAATTTGATAATGTGGAATTTTGAGAAAAACAGATGATTAAAGAATATACCATAAGGTATTGGGAACCTCTTGAGTAGGTGAAACTCTACCACAGATAAAGATGATGAGAACATCATCACAAAAGTTGCTGTGGCACTAGCTACCTGAACATGATAACAAACAAATCCACAGTCAATTCCCTTTAGAAACTTGTTACGACATACTATAGGTAAAAAAAATAACAGAGTAAATGTTTAGCCAGCAGGCGAAACTGTTTACATCATATAACTGTAAAAGTGTATAAAATTTGTATATAACATACAGAAATATATATATATATATATATATGTAAAAAATATACTTTCTCGGCTATTATTTTAAGAGTCATTTTCTCACAAATTTAACATAGACTTGTATGCTAGACAAAAAAAAGTGTACTAATAAATTTTTTTTAACCATACTGTAATATTTATCATAACGTGGCGACTCAACCCTATCATAGTTCATTTCGGATGACAACTTAATGCACTAAACTTTAACTATATGGGCGATCTGAAGAAAAGTCGGATCAAATTAGGTCAGTTGTACGCAATTTTACCAGTGAAATAATGCGAGATTGAATCACATTGAATTTATTGTATGCACTCTTTTTTAAGAGGAAAATAATGCATAATCGAATCAAATTGAGTTTATTTTACGTAATTTTACCTGTGGGATGACGCCGATTTCAAGAAGAAGAGGGCCAAGAATGAATCCACCACCAGAGCCAAGCAAGCCACCAACAGTTCCTCCCAATATGCCACAAAAGGCACAAAATAAAAGATTTCTCACTGACCATTCAATGTCAGCCTCACAAACTGATATTGGGTTTCCTGCTAGTCTTCTTTTCTTGCTCTCTTTGTAAAGTTTGACACATTCATACAAAAACACAGTCATTGCTACTGGGAACTGAAATATAACATGAAACATGCACTATAATAAGTTACCCTCAGTCCCCACTATAATAAAATTACATAGGTAGATTATAAGATTAATAACATGTATGTACCTGTAATAAGATGAGTACCCAGTACAATGGACTACAAGCCACTAGATTATTCTGTAACATGTAAAAACATGACTAGTTTAGGCTAAAAAATAAGACAGAGATATTCATAATACAGTGATTTGAGTAAAATTTTGAAAAATAACCTTTTGAAGTTTTTCAAATTTTCGGAAAATTCCAATACATCTTCAAGTGAAAATTGAATATTTTATGACGACCGAACATTGATTTCTAAAAGAACTAATTTTTTTTCGAAACGGGCTGTAAGTTTTATGCACTGATGTCATTTATAAGGTACTACTCTCTCTGTTCCCCTTTTCCTGAGCCGAGGGTCGATTCGGAAATAGCCTCTCTGCCCTTTCGGGTAGGGGTAAGGCCTGCGTACGTATTACTCTCCCCAGACCCCACTTTATGGGATTATACTGGGTAGTTGTTGTTGTTGTTGTACTCTCTCTGTTCCAGTTTATGTGAACTTAGTTTCTTTTTGGTCCGTTAAAAAAAATGATTCAATTCTACCCTTAATGAGAAGTTTTTATAACCACATAAATACTCCTGACTCCTTTTTGACTTGTTTAGGATCACAATTCAAAAAGTCTTTATTTTTTTCTTAAACTCGTGATTAGTAAAACGTGTTCACATAAATTAGAAGGAGGGGAATAACTGATAGTGTAAAAAAAGTCTTTAAATTGTCAAGGTATATAACTTATATTCTTATTTTAATATGTTTAAATTTAAAAAATAGATTGTAAAAGGAAAAATAATAAAATTCAAAGTTAGAATAGTTGACTTACCTTATAGATTTGAAGAAGCAAAAATATGATCCAAAGTAGAAATAGCACAACTACTCTCTTTAAATCAAGGTTGAACTTCATAAGTTGCTGTGAGATGATAACACAAAGACCATTTAATATAAGAATAAGCTACCAAAAAAAAAATGTAATAAAAAAGTAGAAATATCCATGCTGATAATTGATGTGAATAAGCTTACTAGTGTAGTTTTTTCCTCCTTGGGGACCAGAAGTTCATAATCTGTATTAATTACAACTGAAAAACAGGAAGTAAAAACAAAGTAGTTATTAGACTAATTTAAACAAAGAATTTAATGAAGTTCATTTTCCTTAAACCTGCCAAAAGAAAGGATTAATTATTATTGGAATACTTACGTTCACCATGAGAATTAATTGTAGCTTGTTCCCTCGCTTTCTGCAAGTTTAATTTAACATAAAGAAGAATGGTTAATTAATATTTTTACCTTCAAAAAATTCTAGCAATTTGACCGCCACTGTTAATGTACTATCTTGTTTATATAATTAATAATGTAAAATACACGATAACAAAACATCAATTTGAAAGCAACACTTAATTAAGTCCGTATTAAACGTAATAAGAACTATTTGAGGATTATTATTTGAAAGCAACACTTAGTGAGAATTTTTTTTCTTGAGCCAAGGATTTTTAGTAAACGGTCTCTCAACCTATATAAATAGTGGCGGAACAAGAATTTTCATAAAGAAATAAAGGGGGTCAGTATATAGTAAATATACCTAAACTAAAAAAAATTATCTAGCAATATAGTATAATTTTCCGGTAAAGATGTAACATCCATTGATTCAATGTGGCTCCGCTACTATTCACAGAATAGGGATAAAATCTGCGTATATTTTATCCTCCCTATACCAAATATATATTATTGTTGCTGTCAAGGATTAGTAAAACTAACCTTGAGAATAGTTTCTTCTTTCCACATCTTAATCCCTTTCAAAAATGACCTTGATGAAGTACCTATAAGCAATATTATTATAATAGCAATAATTAAAGACACAAAATATTTAAATTGAAGGAGAAAAAATATATGAAATCAAATCATTGCCAGAAAAAAGGTTGTGCAAAAGTTACCTAAGAAAAGGATGATAATAAGGACAGTTATGAGCCAATAGGGGAAAACAACACTAAGAGAAACACCAATGGTGATTCCTAGCATGAGCATAGGCTGAAAAAGTAGAGCTAAATCATAATCAATTATTGGTACTTCTCTGCATGGATGTGGTACTCTTAAATTGTACCATACTGATGATGCTGATGCCCCCATAATCATACCTGTAAAAAGCAAATCAACCGAAAAGTTTTCAACAAACCAAAAAAGCAATTTAAAATAATAATAATAATAAAAATTATTGGAGATTAGGTTCAATAAAGACAAAAAGTTAAGTGCCTTCTTCAGAATTGTCTACGCTATATATAGTGATGGACAAATTAATTTGTAGTGCCAGGTATAACTCAACAACAACAACAATAATAATCCAGTGTATTCCCAAAAGTCTGAGGAGGACAATATGTACGTAGACTTTACTCCTACCCCAAGGAACATAAATGCTGTTTACAGGAGACCCTCAGCTCAAAAAGAACATAAGTGACAAAAACAAGTGACGGTATATTAGTACCAGCAATAGACTCATAATAAATAACATAAAATACACAACATAACATAAATAATAAATAACAATAATATAAGGAATATAGGAAATACGAGAAAGAAGAAAGTATACTAATATCTAGATTATAAAGCCCTGCATCAGTAGCTGATCCGTAGCATCCTAAGCCTAACTACTAACTGTCTAATCTCACTCTAGCGCGCTGTAGAAATATTCCCAACTTTTTTCTAACTTACAACCTTAATGCTCGACCTCCACAATTCTATGTCAAGGGCCATGTCCTTAGTAATATTAAGTCGCATTATGTTCTGATCACCTCTTTATAAAAAAAAGAGGTATAACCCGAACACCACAATTATTTAAAAAAAATGATATTCATCCTTCTCCAGCCTCTTTGCCGATATTCAAGTTTTTGCATGTGATAGTCTTTTCTCAAACTATAACAATAGCAACTACGACTTAATATAAGTAAATTATAGTCTGTTATATGAATTTTCACTTTTTTTGGAGCCGAAAAAAAAAAACATACACTTGGAAATAGCAGCAGCAGATTTGGTATCAAATCCAACAATCAAAGTGAGCATAGGAACAAAAATGCCTCCTCCACCAACTCCACCTACTGTTCCACAAGCTGATCCCAAGAATCCTATCGCTGCAGCTATAACTGGCCTCCAACCAAATTTCAATTCCTGCAAATTAAAAAATAAAATAGAATAAAAAATTTGACCCCATCAAAGTTAAACTCCAAGACACACATTTTTATGGTCTAAAACCAATGGACTGTGAATAAAAAAGGCAGTAGAAGAAACAACTGAAATTATCAACGAATTAAATTCTTAGTAAATTACAAACAGACCAATAACAAGTGATATTCAAGAATTTAGCAAACATACAGGCCAAATTTTGGTTTGAGATCCAACAGGCAAGTGCAAAAGGTTGGAATTTGTGGAATATCTTGGTTCTACACCAGCATTATGAAAGTTGATGAAGAAAACAGATAGAACAACAGCCACAGAGAAACTTGTTAATAAGTAAACCAGAAAACTTTTTGTAGCCATTGAAGACTAGATTTCCTCTAACAAAATCACTTAAATTTTTTCTTCCTTTAATTTGTCCCACAGCCTAGCTCCACCTTTAATTTGTCCTGTATTTATATATGTTGTTTTATGAAAACCAATAAATATTACCAACTTTCTAAACACGGCAAACCAGCTAGCACATGTATATAAGGAAATAAATCAATTAAGAATCTTTCTAGCACCACACTAAATTATTACTTCAAGAGTTCCTTTAATTACTTTCACTTTTTGTTTTATGTTTCTTGACGTTAGGTAGAGGAAAACACCCCCGGGGTTGCGGGAAGGGGGTAGGGGTGCGTCAATCTTGTCCCGTTTGGTCCATTATTTTTACTATATATATATATATATATATATATATATATATATATATATATATATATATATATATATATATATATATATATATATATATATATATATATATATATATATATATATATATATAGGGTGTAACAACTTAATTATGCAGTTTCCAAAAGTAGGCAAATGTTACACAAAAATGAGTGGATATATACAACTCTAAAACCCGTTAAGTTGCTTAACTTCCTCTTAAATATGATTTGGAAGGGATCAGATTTTACGAAATTAAACTCCCACTTTGTTTGTATTTATTACTACATCAGTTTCACTTTGTTTGGCGTGGTTATGGTTAGCTTTAAAAATAAATTCTTCATTTTTTTTATAAACAAAATTTACACATTTGGAAATTACGTACTAAAATCAAAATAGTCAATAATGCAAAATAGCTAAAAAGTACTTATTTTGATATTGTCAAATAATAACCTTTTTGTTTGACTATCCAAAGTAGCTAAAAAGTACTTATTTTGCCGGAAAAAAATAAAAGGCAATAAATATAAATGGGGTTCGTTATGCAATTACCGCAATCCCATTATAAGTACCAAGTACCAACCTAAAGAGTAAATAAAATGGGGTTTTCATAATTTTGGGACTTAATAGGAAATCTAGAGTTAGATGGTATTCAACTCTACGAAAGACGACAAAATTCCAAGAAGTTTTAAATATTTCGGCCTAATTTATTTGTTTTTCCATGGTAATAATTCGCAATGAATCGCATATCTCTATGTTACTATATATAAGCAACATTTAATTAATTATAAATACCAACAAAAGTTTTATTCGAGCTAAGGGTGTTGAACGGGTCGGGTCAGTCCGGTTCTGGACTAGCCCAGACCGGTTAAAATCAGAATCGGCTCGGACCTGTACAAGGGGTTGGGTTGGGTTAGGTTAAGGATGATTCACGGGTTGCACCGTTTACCTTCAAAATACCGGTTACCCAAATCGGTATAACCCGGTGGATGAACAATGTTATGAAACCGGTTAATCGGCCCGGCCCGAACCGACCCAGAACGGTTTAACGGTAATTTTCTTTTTAAAAAACTAGGCCCAGATCTAACCGCTGGCAACACTTCATTTCAAATAATGGCTGTTGCCCAACGGTTGAATTGCACAAATAGCCCAATTTTGGATTTTTTTCTTAAATTAACCCCTTTTTAAAAACTATAAATATTCCCCCCCCCCTCATTTCTTCACTCATCTCTCAATTCTCAATTCAAAACTTCAAGTTAAATCATGTCTCGTACTTTTACTGTGCGCTCATACGTTTGGGAACACTTTCAGGTGGTAGAATAAAATAAAGGAGTTCAGAAAGTAAAGTGCAAGAACTATGATCTAGTCTTAAATCGTCATCCAAAGTGTAGAACTATGATCTAGTCTTAAATCGTCATCCAAAGTGTAACACATTCAGTTTAAGGAGTGTGACGATCTGGCCCGTCGTCATGAGAGTTTCCACCCCATTTTTCCCTTATTAGGCTGTTTCATGGTTCTATATCTGTATTAGAGTCTATCGGGTGAATTTGGATAAATTCTGGTTGAAAATAAGGCATATAGCCTCATAGAATGGAGTTTGTTTTAGAAAAGTCAACTTGAAGTTGACTATATGGTTAGATGGCTCGGATATGGATTCCGGTGGTTCGGTTAGCTTCGGCAGGTGATTTGTGACTTAGGGGAGCGATCAGAATTGAATTTGGAGGTCCAGTGTAGAAATAAGTTGAATTGGCAAAGTTGGAATTTTGGCGGAATTCGATTGATAGGTGAGATTTTTATCCGGGAGTTAGAATGGTCCGACAGTTTCAGTAGCTTCATTAGGTGATTTTGGATATGTTTGCAAATTTTCAGGTCATTCGGACATCGTTTGGTCGGAATTTTGATGGAATATAGGTTTCGGAAGTTCTAAGAAAAATTAGGCTTGAATCCGAGGTAATTTGGTGATTTTTGTGTTTAAGAACGTGTTTTTATGATCAGAACAAGTTTGTGTGGTGTTTTAGAGTGTATTTGTATTTTTGGTTGAGGTCCCGGGGTCCTCAGAATAGTTTCGGATGGTTAATCGGGCATTTCTAGGTGTTGCATCATGTTTGTCTTGAAATCTTCTGGTATTTCCGTTTCTGTGGAAAATGGACCATAGAAGCGATGTCCGCAGAAGGAGATTATTGAGCACAGGTGCGGTCTTTGGGCATGTGTGGGAGTTCCGCAGAAGCGGATCGCAGGAACAACATATGGACCGCAGAAGCGGTCATAGGCTTTTTGGGTGAGGATCGCAAAAGCAGTCAATGGACCGCATATGCGGAACCACAACATCGGTTAGTATCCGCAAAAGCGGAATCTGATGGGCTTAAGTGAAGTCGCAGAAGCGGTTCTTTTACCGCAGAAGTGGTACCGCTGAACCGATTAATGTATCGCGGAAGCGAAAATCGTAGAGGGTTTAATGATCAGTGTATTGAAAATTTCAGAAGTGTAAAAAATATTTGGGGCTTCGAACTAAGAGAGGAATTGGGCGATTTTGAAGAGGAATTCATGGAGTATCATCAGATAAGGACTCTTGGACCTAGATAATGTTATTATAGTGATTAAACTTGGATTTAATCACCGAATTTAGGGGAATCAAAGTGTAAAAATGGAGGTTTTTGCTTGAAGCCTAAGAAATGGTAAATTGTTGATTTGAGGGTCCAAATGGACTCCGATTTTGATAAATTTTATATGTATGAACTCGTGGCGAGACGAAAATTTTGAAAATGTGAATTTCGTAATTTTTCGAGAAGCGGGCCCGGGGCTCGAGTTTTGGCAACTTCGTATTTTTGGTTGTATTTCGAGTTATTTCGATTGGGTTATGTTCCATTAGCCTATTTTGATGTATTCCTATTGGTTTTAATCAGATTCGGCACCCGTGGAGGTTGATTCTCGGGGGAAAGGCATTACACACTAGTTTCTGAGCCGGTTCGAGGTGAGTAATGGGTGTAGATGATGACCTAAGGGTTTAAAACCCCGGTATATCACTATGTGATGCTGTATTGAGGCGAGACACGTACTCTACTGTGAGTGTGGGATTGATTGTGATTGGGGACTATGGCTTAGTCTGATAGTGTAGCATTGTACTGTGTTGTTGGATATAAATGAGCTGGTAAACCTCCTACTTGGATGGTTGTGGATATATTTGGGTTGTGTGCCAGTTATTTGGATCCCGTGAGGATCGTTATCAATGTTTCTCTCGTTATAGCATGTTTTCATGATATTAGTCCTGAGCTAAATACTGTCTAAAATGATTTTCAAACTCTGAGACTTCTGAACACTGATTTCTATATTTCTGTTAAATGGATTTTAAAATGATAATTAATTGAGCCTGTGAGGCTTGCATTGCATGTAGTTGGACTGGTAGTGGATCGGACTGCGCACCGCAGCATATGTCACGGATATTACGCTTGGGTTGTAGGAGCCCCTTCGGAGTCTGAACCCCCACAGTGAGCGCGCATACCCAAATGGATCGGGCTACGCGCCGTAGCGGTCATGTTCATGCATCTGCATTGCATTTAGTCATTTCTGCGATACTGTTTAGCTGTTATTACTTTTCTCTGAGACTTATACTGTTAAAAGAATAAAATGAGGTATTGGATAGCATTACTATGTGGTTTATTGGGTGTTCTTACCTTCAATATCATTATACATGCTTATTACCACTGAGTTGGAAAAACTCACTCTACTCCCTGCACTTTGTGTGCAAATCCAGGTACATCCCAGCAAGGCTGATCCTCCAGTTGTTTCAGAGTTATATTCGGACTGTCGAGGTAGCTGCTTAGCGTCTGCAGGACCCGACTTTCCCTGTTTTTCCTTTACACTTAGATTTTTCCGCGGTTGTCAGATATACTATGTATATAGTATCCTTGTTATATTTTCTGGTAGAGGCTCTTGACTTGTGATCCCAGATTCTGTGGGAGGTGTTATGCTGTCTTTAGGGTATTTTGGTAACTTATGCTAAATTTCATACTTCTTTTGTCATTGTTAATGACTTTGAAATAAAGGATGAGAGCCGGTAGCTCGGTATTATGTAAGATTGGTCAGGCTGGCCTAGCAATGTGCTGGGTGCCATTACGACCGGGTTTTGGGCTTGTGACAAGTTGGTATCAGAGCCTAGGTTACTAGGCCTCATGAGTCTTGAGCCGGTTAGTAGTGTCTCGCAGATCGGTATAGAGACGTCTGTGTTTATCCTCGGGAGGCTGCAGACCTTTAAGGAAACACTTCATATTCTTGAACTCTGTCATCTGTATTCTATTATCTCACAGATGGCGAGGACTTATTCTACCGGACGAGGTGGACGACCACCATTGCCACCAGCTAAAGGTCGGGTCGTGGTCGTGGTAGAGCGGCAAGGGCAGTGCCAGTAGACCCACCCGTTGCCCTTATTCAGGATCAGTCCCTAGTGGTTGAGGCTCCAGCAGCACCCGTTCTGGCACCGACAATGTCTATTGTTATTCATGGCCTTCAGGAGGCATTGGCCCAGATATTATCTGTTTGCACTGGGTTGGCTCAGGCAGTTTTAGCTACTACTGCCGCAACGACATCTCAGACCGGGGGTGGTCATTAGACCCCCGTAGCTCGTACACCAGAGCAGGTTGTGCAAGGACTTCAGACGCTAGAGGTAGCCCCAGCTCAGGTAGTTGCACCAGCTGTTCCAGTTGCACCAACTCCAGGGTATGTTGTTTCGGTGATGCCTGACGACGAGAAATGTCGGTTAGAGAGGTTTGGCAGACTATAGCCACCTATATTCAGTGGTACTGAGGGCGAGGATGCCCGGGGATTCTTGGACAAGTGTCAGAGGATGTTGCGTACAACAGGGATTCTTGAGTCTAGTGGTATTTCTTTTACTACATTCTAGTTTTCGGGTCCAACATTCATATGGTGGGAGGAGTTCGAGAGGCGTAGGCCTGCAGGGGCAGCACCCCTTACTTATTTCGAGAGTCCGTGCATATAAAATTTATCAAAATAGGAGTTCGAATAGCATTTCAAAACCCAAAAATTTGTTTTCATAATTTAGGCACTAGTTCTTCACAAATTCTATCCAATTTCGTGAGTTTTGGTATTGATTCTAGCATAAAATCATGTTTTTGAGTCAAGAAACTTACCTCCAGCGATTGCCCATTGATTTTTCTCTTCAATTCGCTCAAAACGCTCTCAAGGCGGTGTAAAAATGGTGGAAAAATAGTGGGTTTCACGACTGAAATAACTCTTAAATCTATTCTGTCCGCCCAACTTTTCCTCTATGCGATCGCAATACCACTGATGCGATCGCATAGTACAAATCTCGAGCTTTCCAAAATTCCTTCTACGCGATCACAATCTCTTATACGCGATCGCACTGCACAATTACTTAAGCCTATGCGATCTAACTCCTTCACTATGCGATCTCACTCCTTCACTATGTGATCGCATAACACGAATTTCCTGCCCCCAAACAATGCCTTATGCGATCGCCACTGTCACCATGCGATCTCATTTCACCAATATCTCACACTGTGCGATCGCAAACCTCAGTTAGGCGATCGCATTGAACAATCTCACACCCCCTCAAGAACCTTCTATGTGATCGCATGACTCCCGCTGTGATCGCATAGAGCAAATATCTTCTGTAATTTTTCTGTTGCACTATTCATGTTCAAAAACTTCTCGTTACCCATCCGAATTCACCCCGAGACCCTCAGGACCTCAACCAAATGCATAGATATGCCATATTACTTCATTCATACTTGCTCGCAATATAAAAGCACCATCATAAACATCAAAATCATCAAATTCTCACGGATTCAAGCCTAAGTTTCACTAAAACTTCCGAAACTAATATTTGATCTAGAGCCCGACCTAAACATCTCCCGAGTGATCTGAAATTCTGCACGCATATCCAAAATTACCTAACGGAGCTACTGCAACTCTCGTAATTTCATTCCGAGTCTCGGATCAAAATCTCGCCTATCGTCTGGAATTCGCCAAAATTCAACCTTAGCCAATTCAAGACTAAATCTACACCGGACCTCCGAATTCGATTTCGATTGCTCTCCTAAGTCATAAATCATCCCCCGAAAATAGTCGAATCATCAGAAATCCATTCCGAGCTTTCTAACTCATCGGTCAACATCCGGTTGACTTTTCCAAACTAACCTTCCTATAAAGAAGTTTATTGCCTCATTTCTAACTGGATTCCATCCGATTTACTTCTAACTCTCCAAACACATATAAATGAACATATTAAAGAATAAAATGGATAAAACGGGGCGGTTACTCCCGTAACGACGGGTCGTATCGTTACAAAGGTAAGTATGAAAAAGGTAAACAATGTATGAGATACTCAAACGTAGAAGGTTGAGAATAGTTCATACTTCAGACATAAGGATAGAAGCGCTAGGATTCAGTATCGATAGCGGCGTCATAAGCGGCATATCTTCCAACCTATGATTTCTAGGTACTGAGAGGTCTAGTTAAGAGATTAAAGCAGAGTTAGAGACGATGTAATGTCTCGTTTGATATTCCAAAATAACATAAGAAAATATATGGTACAAAATAAATATATAAGATAAAATAAATATTTTAATTATATATGATGGTTTGTTTGGAAGTAGCGAATGTGGATCTAGGAGTTTTTAGAGAGATGTAAGAGCCCCCCCCCTCTCTCTCTCTACAACATTAATACTTTCTCAACTTCACCACACATTACATTAACCACTATTTTTCCTCTCCATAGCTTGTGTCTTAAATGTTTTACCGTTTCAATGAATTCTAACATCTCCCACATCCCCTCCCCATCTTCGGATACTGAACCTCCTAATATTGGTACAATGCAAATTGATAACCCTGTCACCTCTAATATAAAAGCCTTCATTTTACAAACCTTGGTCTCTAATACGCATATTGCTCCATTAAACACTATATACCAATCTATCCAGGCAGATATCGATTTGACTGATAAAAGCGCAGTTTGATAACCCTGTCACCTCTAATATAAAAGCCTTCATTTTACAAACCTTGGTCTCTAATACGCATATTGCTCCATTAAACACTGTATACCAATCTATCCAGGCAGATATCGATTTGACTGATAAAAGCGCAGTTTGTGACAACAATGAGGAAAATTTTATTCCCCTGACTGCTTCCGACAAATCTCGGTTATATTTGCCTTGGCCATACTCTGTTATTTTTGAAGATTTTGGCAGAAAAGTAGGCCACCAACTTTTTAGAACTGAGATTACCTCTCTATGAAAGCCTACTAAAGAGCTCCCACTAATCGACTTGGGTTCTGATATTTTCCTCATCAAAATTAAGCATGAGCAGAACATGTATAAGGTGTTACATGGTGATCCATTATTTATTTTAAACCACTTCCTCTACGTTCGAAAATGAGAACCCAAATTCATAGCTTCAAATGCACATCCCACTTACTCTGTACTATGGGTTCGTCTTCCATAACTCCCAACGGAGTTCTATGACTTGAAAACCTTACATCGAGTTGGTTCGAAATTAGGACAACTCCTGAAGGCTATGAAAAATTGGAAATGGCTAGCACATTTAATCTTTGGAAAGATCTTTGGGTTGGGGGTATAACTCTATGATCTCTCATACAAGGACATGTACCACACAATCATGAAGCACTAAAAGTCTCCACATTCTTAACCACTATGGGCTGGGGCTGGAAAAATCTACACTTCCACCTGCCTCCAGTCGTTCAAAATAAGATTCCTACACCATACATTTCCATATACTCACAACAAGCACACCACACTTGTTAGGCCATTCATCCTACAGGAAAATTTACAATTAACTCCATGTACCAAGCCCTGGTAACTTCGAATCAAGAAGAACAGTCCTCTAGCACCAATTTGAAATGGATTGGAGGCTACACATACCTCTAAAAGTTAAAAATTTCTTATGGTTACTCCACCATAACAGACTTCCCACCTAAAAAATAACAACATTTGCCACTACCAAATGGCCCGGGAATCTGTTACGCATACTTTTACTTGCACCAATGCAAAATACTACTGGCACTCAGTAGGACTTCAGGGCCACATATGAGTGGCAAAATGGTTCAAAGAATCCAGTTAATCTAGGTTGGATAATGAGATTTTTAAAAATGGGTTAAATATGGATAAGAATCATATTATCCATTTTCTAAATGGTTAATCAATGAGTAACCAATGAATAACCAACCGGTCTAACTTTTACATTTGTGAAACCTCAAATTGGAAGTTCCTTAAGTTAAAGAGATTAAGAATTCTCCCAAAAGTAATCATATACAAGAAGTCATGGATCATGGATCATATTATCCACCGGATAATCCATTTTTATATGTATTAAATATGTGTCGGGTCGGATAATTGATCTGTTTTTCCATTATCCACTTTCAACCCAAACCATATCCGACCCGACCCGCCCGTTTGCCACTCCTAGGACCACACAACAGCACTCCAACACTGCATATCTCCACAACAAATTTTAGGCATATTCATGTACCACATAAAATCAATCCACGTATCTTCCCTTAAGTTTATGAATATTTAGCTCATCCACAATCACAATCTATTTGGAAAATAAAAACTTTTGAAAATTCCAAAACCACTTACACTACATCAAGCTATTGAATTTTTCTACTTGGCGGCCTCAAGCTATAAAACACCAACTAGGGTACGAACTATGCTACGTTGGATCCCTCATAAACCTAACTACTACTCCCTCCGTTTTAATTTATGTGAATCTATTTCCTTTTTAGTCCGTGCAAAAAAGAATGACCCCTTTCCATATTTGGAAACAATTTACCTTTATGCAATGATTTATAGCCACACAAAATAAAGGTGCCTCATTTTACACCACAAGATTAAAAGTCTTCTCTATTTTCTTAAATTCCGTGCCCAGTCAAATGAGTTCATATAAATTGAAACGGAGGGAGTATAAGCTAAATAAAGATGGAGCCCATTCCTCAACAAATATTTCCACTGGAAGTCAGCAAGATGCCAAAGAGGTAATCAACCTCCTATGAAACTATCATCCTTTATACACTAATATACTCTGTGATTGCAAGCACCTTCTCTAGCTGCTACATGATCCAATGGTGTCCTATGCGTTAGCAATTCTAACTTAGCAGCTACTCCTTGTACTTCTTTTGTTTGTACTATGGTGCCCCGACATCAATATCTCTGTACGCATATGTTTAATTAATACAAATTATCTTTTCAACTAAAAAAAAACAGTAGAATGTGATATTCAAATTTACAAGAAAATTTGAGTTATTATACCAATATCATTTTCACTCTTCAATCGACCCAATTGCCTATTTTCAAGTGATTTTTTTTTTCTATCTATACCATATATGAAACCTTATTACTAAAATTGTGCATAATTCTATTATTACCCGCCATGTTTATATTTTTCTTACAAAATTTATACCATTCATTAAATACCCAATATTAAGAGCCGATTCCTTCCAAATTAGACATCTACAAATCTGGGATAAATATTTGAATAGCTTATTTCTTCCAAATTCGGCTCCTAAAAATTTGGGACTAAATATTTTTCATATTCACATCAGATTTGTTTCCTTCTTTTTCGGCTTCTCTTTCATCATTTTCACTTCCTCGCCCTGAAACTTTTAATCCACGCCCAGTAAGTCAACTCATGTCTCCAATATCATCCATTACTGAGATTCACATGCGCCTGAAAATACATTGGAATTTGATTTCAGGGAGTCTCCCGTGAAGAAGAAAAAGAGAATCAAATTTCCATTCCTCTAGCTCATGTCAACAAAATTTTCTACAAAAAAATTATAAATAAACTACAAATCAGTTTAATTTGTATAAAGCAATATTATTTTAATGATATCCACAAATTACTACATATATATTATAATTAAACTGCAATCTATGTTGGAAAAAAATATTGACTACAAAATTTTCTCCTAATCTACATTCTACAAAAAATCTACAAATAAGCTACAAATCAATTTACGTATGTATAAAGCAGTATTGTTTTGAAGGGTATCTATAAAATTACTACATTTAAATTAAAATTACACTACAATCTATGTTGGAAAAAATGTTGACTACAGAATTTTCTCTTTAAACTATAAATCAGTTTAAGTATTGTATAAAGTTGTATTATTTTTAAGGGTATCTATAAAATTACTACATTTAAACTAAAATTACACTACAATCTATGTTGGAAAAAAATGTTGACTACATAATTTTCTCTTTAAACTATAAATCAGTTTAAGTATTGTATATAGTTGTATTATATTTAAGGGTATCTATAAAATTACTACATTTATACTACAATTAAACTATAATTTATGTTTAAAAAATATGTTGACTATAAAATTTTCTCTTCATCTACAAAATTTCTACAAAAAAAAAACTACAAATAAACCAACATTTTTTATTCCATCTTCATCATTGTCAAATGCCCATGACTACTCCTTAATGAAATTTTCAGGGTTGTATGTGTACCAAATTGGTGTTGGCCACAGCCATCGCCAGTATTTGGCATTATTATTATATGAGATTTACAATAGGTTTCATATTGAATCTCTTTGGCTAAAAATTCGATTATAAAAAATGAGTCACATCTCTGTATTTTTTGAGAAGAAGAAGGAATGAAGAATAGAAAGAAATGGGAGGGCGAAAACAGTACTGGTCAGATCTTGGAAATTAAGGGGAGAGAGAAATGTGATATATGGATACCTTTAATTAAAGAGTAAAAAACTGCCAATTAATTATACCTCTAAATTAATTATGGTATATAAATGGTAATTTGGTATGCTGAAATGTAATTAACTCAAACCTTAAATATTAGGGGTAATAAAATTTCATATATGATATAGGAAGGTAAAAATCCCTATTTTTCTACCCATTTCTATTATCATCATTAAACAGGAAAAGTGAGAACAACTATGAATACACATGCATATCATCCATCTTCAGTACTGTTTGGTTGTTTATGGTGTCTTTAATCATGCATAATCTATCGTATGTGTCACAAAGATTGAATTATGCACATTCCACATTAAATAAGTGAAGGCTCATTGAAGTCCTAAATTATGTATTAGTATTCGTACCCTCACAATACACGGAAAATTATAAAATTATAAAATAATAAAAAATATTATTTGAAATGGTAATAAAAAGTGATCATAAATAATATGTTACTAGTTAATGAAAGTAACAACGTCTACTTCTTAAACTGTATTTGGAACCAAAAAAAATAGTCACAATCTTTAAGACTGTACAATATATGTAAATCATTGTCTCTGTTCAATTAGCTTGAATTTATACATAAAATAAAATAAAATAATGAGCTTTACGAACAAAGCATTCTCGTGGAACTCATCTTTCTCTAGAATATAAATCTAAGCAAATGCAAACTGAACTCACTTTTCACAATAAATTCCAACGAAATTATTTGCTTTCTCTGCCTAGAAACTTTATCTAACAAATGAATGCATGTAATGATCAAAGATCGAACATCAAATATCAAACTTTGGATAAACTTGTATGATTTCTGTCTTCCACAACCAAATTAAGTTGTTGTTTATCGATGTATGATTTTACACTTTCTAAATTGTTAACTCGATGCTAAAAACTTAACAAAAATATTACAACAGTGTTGAAGACAGAATTTGGCAAAGAAATACGGGCAATGTTACATTCACATATGTAAGATCATACCTAAACTAACTGAAAGGGTTATGTTTCTTTGCATTTAGAGTCGTGCAAATTATAAATTTTAATTCATGTAGTTTAATCATTCCTAATACTTTATGAGTTTTAATGAGAATATTCCATTTTTAAAAATAACCCCATCTGCTAAGAATAAAGGCTAAACTAATATGAAGAATTCTAGAGAAAACAAAATCTTCCTTTCACTATTTAAATCGAGGAAACAAACAAAAACTTTTTTTTTTTGTGTTTTAAAGATTTTTAAAAGGGAAAAGTTTTATGTATTATATATATATATATATATATATATATATATATATATATATATATATATATATATATATATATATATTATCAGCATTCACACATGAAAAGAAAAAGTTAAAAATAGAAGGGAGTACATCACCTGAGATGCATAATTGCAATATGATCAGATGCTTAGCAATTTACTCATCGAACAACGAAAAATCACGAAGTACGATTTTCGATGCAATTTTTCCCGGCAAATTTTCGGTGAAAGAAAAAAGGGAACTATACGTTTTTATCTAATCCAATATCTGCAAGAGGAGAAATTCAGTTAGTTTTAAAAGGAATGGGAATGGAGGAAGTGGGAGTAGTTGGTGGTTTTTATTGGTAGTTTCTATTGCTTGAATTTTGAAAAAAATGTGTAATTCAGTTAGTTTTTAAAAGGAAGTGAAGTGGATGAAGTGGAAGTAGTTGGTGATTTTTATTGGCAGTTTCTATTGCTTGAATTTTTTTTAAAAAAACGTGTCTTTCGCATCTATTTTTAAAGAAATTTGAATTGAATTTTAAAACTCCAAGAAAGTTGGAAGATTGTCCAAATTTTTTATACGTGTCAATTTAATGTTATGTCACTTGTCAATCATAATAGTTCTTTACCTTTGTTATTCTATATAGATAGATATATAGGAAAAATTTATGTCCAAGCGCTACGCACATAACACGATATCACATTTAATCAAATATAAAACAGAATACTCTTTTAGTAGTTCGTACATGGTGCACAAGCATGAAATATATATATTGATCTATTTTGCAAAATCAAGTACTACAAAACACAACCATCTAAAAAATAAATTAAATTCTAAATGAAAATTCACAGTTTAACCTCCACCAACAACAGGTTTTAGTCAAGATTCATCCACATCATGAATTCGGACATTTAATCTTCTAAGCCAAATAGAATGGAGAATCATATGAAAAACATCATATCTTTTAGGAGGAGAATTAACCTCAAAATGCTTCCTCATTTGAATACCTCTCTTCTGCATTTCTAAATATTTCTCTTGAGGAATATCCAATAGAATTTTCTTGAGGTTAGGAATATCCTTAACAGGAATTATAACAGAAAATGTATTCCAATTTAGGACATCACTAAAAGGGATAACATAATTATCCTTAATGAGGACAGGAACACATCCCATATAAATTCCTTCAACCATTCTTGGACTTGCAACTTCATATCCACTTGGACATATACAATATTTGCTCTTTTTTATCATATCATAATATGAAATACCCTTTGGAAGGTATTTATGAATTTGAACATCTTTATCCTTATTTTCCCAATTTTGTAAAAGTATTGGCCTAATTGGACCATGAAGTCCTCCGGCGAAAAATACCAGAACCGGCCGTTCCGACGGCGGCGGACCGCCTAAAAGGCCTTCAGTTGTGCCATAAGGGAGGTGGATTTCTGGAATTGAGACATCTTTTGTTGGATTAAATTTTTCTGAGGTATTCGCGTTGCATAGAGCTCTAATTGAGTTCTTGTACAAGTATGGAATAGCAAAAGAAATTTCAGGCCCCTGTATATTAATAAATAATTCAACCAACAATTAGACACTATAATAAAAAATATATTTTATAGAGAGCCCTTGTATAACAAGGTATAAAGAATAGGGAAAATTTTAGAACAATTGAGCACCATGCTTTTCAATTTTATAGCACATATTTTAATTTACAACCAACTAACCCAAAAATAATATGCTAAGATTCAATATCCAACTCTAATAGGTTCTCATAATCACTATTTAACTTTTAAAATAGATTCCTCAAACTTTTAAATTAATTTTCGAATAGTAATTGTGACTCAAATATTAAATTAACAAATCAAATTCATTTGGGTGGTGAAAATTAGATTTTTAACAAGCTTAAATATGTGGGTTTAAATTCCGAATTTGATTTTATGAGAAATTTGGAGTGGGTGTCATTTATACTTGTTAGAAATAGTATAAGGAGGTTGTACATAAAATTTGAAGTCATTTAATGGAGATTTGGACTGGTTTTGAACAAAAATTACAACTGAATATCGTGAAAGAAGTTCGTCTACAGACGCTTGTATAAAGATGTATAAAAGTGTATAACAATGTATAATGTGTGTTTATACACACATATACACGATTATACATAATTATACAAAAATCTGACTCCGTCTTCTTCCTTGCGTTTTTTCTGAAATTAAACTTAAATCTTGCCCAAATCTACTCCAAATCACTTCCAATTTAAATTTTGAACTCTTTTTGATATTTTCAATCAATTGGAACAACATCCAATCCAAATAACTAAAAAAATTAAAAAAAAAATTCAAAACCAAAGCTTTGAATAGTCTTCAATGGTGGACTTGTACTCTTCAATTTTCTTATATTGCAAGCAGGTGACATAAGAGGATAAGCAGAAAATACACGACCACTTGAATCATATGTAGAAGATGTGAGAAGAAAAGAGAGAAAACAATGGTTGTGAGAACAAAGAATTAACTCCATAGGTTTTAGAAGCAATGGTTGTAAGAACACAACTTTTTAATTTGCAAGTTCTTTCAAAATATATACAATATGGACTAGGTGGGGATAAAACTTAAAAATATGGGCCATGTTTTGTTATTGTGTGAAGTCATGTGTATTTTCTTGTAATCCTTTCTAAAGAATATTACATGTGACGACATACCTAGACAATTCACTCAATTATTTAAACTAAAAATAGGTAGAGAGGCTTTTTCGAAATAGAAACCCAACATCGTTCCCTCCAAGAACTTCTCACATTGCTCTTGGGGAGACTTAAACTCACAAACTCTTGGTTGGAAGTAGAAGTTGTTTACCATCAAAACAACCCCTCTTGAAATATATAATTCTTGTATACCGGTTAAAAATAATAAACAGTAAATCTGGCTGGTTATCTGAGTAAATTATTTCTAGCTTATTAGACTAATAGCTAACCAAGTGTTCCTATGTATTACAAATTGTTCAAAATATCAACCGAGTGATATAATATTTGAAATTTTTCAATGTGTATTTTATTTTTAATAACATTACTAGAGCTGCCTGTGTTTCAAATTTATGAGTATCAATCATTATTTTGAATTACCTATTCAAATGAGGAAGAGTGGCAGACTATGGACGACAACCATGCAAGAAATGAGTTTGAACTGAAATTAGTCCATTTATTCTTCTTTTTTTAAAAATAAGAGATGACACTATTTGGAGAGTCAAACTAAAGCTTTAACTATGCTTTTAGGTATTTTTTAAGTATTTTTAACTATTTTAAAATGATGTGCAAATGTATCTCGAAATAATGTTGTCTCTTGTGCTTCGAATCTAGTTATTTTTCTTTTTTCGGACAGACTAAAGGGGAGCCTGATGCATAAGGCATTCGGGGAAGGGTTGCACCCTAAGGGATGTGACAAACAGCTTACCCTATAAATAATACAAGTATTAGTATGACTGCTTTCACAACTCGAACTCACGCCTACAAATTTTATGGAGACAACTTTACCGTTGCTCCAAAACACTCCTTCCATTAAAATATATACACTGATAATATAAAAAAGAGTCGGGAATACGTACCCAATCATGACAAGCAAGGATGAAATGATCAGCTCCAAGGCTTCGATTCCAATAAGGATATTTGTTGGAAATGACATTGACATAGTCAAGCGCAGTGTTTTTCATAAGACCCCATTCATGAGAATCACGCACATAAATGAATTGTGTTAACATTGTAACACTCATAGGGAGGAAATACACATGAGCTTTGTTTGGATCTGAAGTTCTGAATTTGCTGATTTCCATTGCATGAATGAAGTAACCCTCAATAGCATATGTATGTTTACATGGACCAAAATGAAATACTGGGGGTTCCCCTTCTTTATACACATACACCTTGAATTTTTTTTCCATTTCTAAGTAACTCCTGCACTTGAAGAAATGGCCCATCTAAATCATATACACTGCAATTTCATTTTTTTTACATTACAGTGTAACAGAGGCGGATTCAGAATTTAAAGACTTTAGGTTCAATCCCTATTACATATTAATGATGTTGTAACAATGCTGATAATCTAAATGTTGATAAAATCCCTATTATGTTATTTAACGTTAGAAGATATTATGTGATTTCCATATTAGGTAAATAGCTCCTGCATTTTAAGAATTTAGGAATGAAATTTTTCTCTTTTTCCCTAGTCAGAAGCTGATACTTTCCTTCATATTCCTATATTTCATTTCTTCTTCTTCTCACCTAATATTTTCTCTTTATATTAATTATAAATTTAATATTGTGCCAAGAGAGGATGAGTCGATAACTTTCTTATTGTATTTGATACTTGGTGATTTTCGTCGTCAAAGTATAGATCCATATTAGCCACCTTTCAGGCACTATTAATTTACACATAAGCTTCCTGTAGTCAGCCGAAAAAAATGAATGATACCTTTCACTACTAGAAAGCAACTATAAAGTTTCCTAAAAGGAATTTCAAGACTATCTATTCTTATCCCCATTTATTCTCTCCGGTACCCATATTGAAACCCGATAAAATTTGGATCCACACCGAGATGCCCCGTATTGAGGAGTAATGCGCTCTCTAATAAATGTATTAGGAAAAAAGTTAAATTTATATTGAAGATGACGTGGCCTGACACGTGGATTGGTCAAATGGTCAAAGCGTAACAATTAAGAAAAAGGCACGGGAGATGACAAATATGGGAAGAGAAAGTTAAACAGGCACAAGAAGCAGTTTAGACACGAGTCTCGTAACAATACAAGTCATTTAAAGTCAACGGATCGAAAGGCATTGAAGACATGGATCTAAAGATAAAAATGAGTCCAAATTCAGTATTAAATACCTGATACTTTGGAAAATTGGTATTTAATAGTAATAATTGTATAACGGCTTATTTAATGTCATTTATTACTCATAATTGTCTACTAAAGCTGAGGTTTCATTTCTTTACCTAGAATTAACTATAAAAGAAAGAAATCTCATCATTTGTAAGGGGGACGGAAGATCATTGACATCATACTGAAATACAAACTTGTTTACTGGTTTATTCTTATTCTCAGAAAGCCTATTATTCGTTTTTTGGTCTCTTGGTTATCAGTACCCCAATTTTTCATCTTAAATTCTAGCTTTGACCTAAATATTATTTTTTGGTTAAAAAAATTGGTTCCGTTACCGGAAATCTGATAACTATTTCTTTTTAAATTACATTTCACTAATTATTATCATCATGGCAAGCAACAATAATAACAACAACAATGCTGATGAAAATCAAATCCATAAGAATCAAGGGGATTTGCACAACATTAACATAGCTCCTTCCCATCTTCTCCACATCAATCTCGTGAAGGTACTCCTGCACCAGAATCATATGATGATGAGCAAGAACAATCAGAACAATTTGAGGGACCAGAGAAAGCTCTGCAAAGAATAATTAATGCACGGGTTAGCCAAGCTCTTCAAGCGCTAGTTAGCCGGTTACCTGCTGCGCCGCCCATACCTTCGCCTAATAACAATATACTGGAGAATTCACGTTCTGGCCTTGTTAATTCAAATGAAGTAACCCCCGGTGAATCACGAGAAGCGGATCCATGTAATACAAATAATTTTTATTTACAAAATTTGGTACTAACTTTACAGAAACAGCTCAAAGAATAAAGCGAGTGCATCGAGCAAATCCTTGGAGTCCCCCCAATAATCAAAGGAGTAGATGCGGATAAATAATCACAACAACCTTGAAAACCGAGTGCTGCTCCCCTTCCAACCCCTAAAAAGTTCAAAATGCTTGACATTTCAAAATATGACGGCACAACCGATCCACGTGACCATGTGACAGCATTTACTACATGAGTCAAAGAAAATGATTTAACCAAGCAGGAGATTGAGTCCATGTTGGTCAAGAAATTTGGAGAAACACTCACCAAGGGTGCACTAACCTGGTATTCTCTTTTACCTTAAAATCCTATAAACTCTTTTGCTGAGCTTGCAGATTCTTTCATTAAGACGCACTCAGGAGCACAAAAGGTTGAGAAAAGAATGGAGGACATCTTTAAAATCAAACAAGGGGACACAGAGTTGCTCAGAGATTTTATTGATAGGTTCCAACGGGAACGAATGACTTTACCCCATGTACTAGATAACTGGACGGCGATAGCTTTTGCCAGCAATTTGAATGACAAAAGTTCAGAAGCCACGATAAGACTTAAAGAAAGTCTTCGTGAATTTCCCGAAATCACTTGGAACTATATTTATAACAGGTATAGTAAAAAACTCAGAATTGAGGAGGATACCGTACCTCATTACCATCGTGAAGAAAAGAGCGGGTGCAGGAGGTCAGAAGCTAAAAAAAGATCAGGTAAGAATAGGTACGATCCGTATATGGGACCTGTAGGAAAGGATTCACGATCGAAATATAATAACCCGCTCTTGGTTGCTTCGATCGCCTCTGATCCTGGATGAAGACCCGGTCTCCCTGTCTCTTGGCCTTTTATCATATCGTTAGTTATTCTGTTTCGATCGTGAATCCTTTCCTGCATGTCCTATATACGGATCGTACCTATACTCACCTGATCTCTTCTGACCTCCTGGACCTACTCTTTTCTTCACGATGGTAATGAGGTACGGTATCCTCCTCAATTCTGAGCTTTGTACTGTACCTGTTATAAACATCGTTCTAAGTGGTTGCGGGAAATTCACGAAGACTTTCTTTAAGTCTTCTCGTGGTTTCTGAACTTTTGTCATTCAAATTGCTGGCAAAAGCTATCGCTGCCCTGTTATCTGGTACACGGGGTAAAGTCATTCGTTCCCGTTGGAACCTATCAACAAAATCTCTTAGCAACTCTGTGTCCCCTTGTTTGATTTTAAAGATGTCCTCCATTCTTTTCTCAACCTTTTGTGCTCCTGAGTGCTCCTTCATGAAAGAATCTGCAAGCTCAGCAAAAGAGTTTATAGAGTTTTCAGGCAAAAGAGAATACTAGGTTAGTGCACCCTTGGTAATTGTTTCTCCAAATTTCTAGACCAACATGGACTCAGTCTCCTGCTTGGTTAAATCATTTCCTTTGACTCCCGTAGTAAATGCCGTCACATGGTCACGTGGATCGGTTGTGGCGTCATATTTTGAAATGTCAGGCATTTTGAACTTTTTATGGATTGGAAGGGGAGCAGCACTTGATTTCCAAGGTTATTGTGAGTATTTATCCGCTTCTATTTCTTTGATTATTGGGGGGACTCCAGGGATTTGCTCGATGCGCTCCTTTTGTTCTTTGAGCTATTTTTGTAAAGTTAGTACCAAATTTTGTAAATAAGAATTATTTGTATTACGTGGATCCGCTTCTCGTA
Organism: Nicotiana noctiflora; assembly: GCA_032618575.1. Lineage (NCBI taxonomy): Eukaryota > Viridiplantae > Streptophyta > Magnoliopsida > Solanales > Solanaceae > Nicotiana > Nicotiana noctiflora. The sequence continues at coordinate 59,008 of JASVEL010010601.1, forward strand.
GTTAACTGGGGGTTCCTTCATTTAAATTAACAAGGTCAGAATGTGGATTCTTCATTGTATTGTTATTAGGCGAAGGTATGGGCGGCGCAATAGGTAACCGGCTAATTAGCACTTGAAGAGCTTGGCTAACCCATGCATCAATTATTCTTTGCAGAGCTTCCTCTGATCCCTCAAAATGTTCTGATTGTTCTTGCTCATCAGCATGTGATTCTGGTGCAGGAGTACCTTCACGAGATTGACATGGAGAAGTTTGAGGGGAATGAACTATGTTAATGTTGTGCAAATCTCCTTGATTCTAATGGATTTGATTTTCATCATCATTGTTGTTGTTGATGTTATTGTTGTTGCTTGCCATGATGATAACAATTAGTGGAATGTAATTTAAAAAGAAATAAATTATCAAATTTCCGGTAACGGAACCAATTTATTTAACCAAAAAATAATATTTTGGTTAAAGCTAGAATTTAAGATGAAAAATCGGGTTACTGATAATCAAGAGACCAAAAAAGAATAATAGGCTTTCTGAGAATAAGAATAAAGCAGTAAACAAGTTTGTATTTCAGTATGATGACAATGATCTTTCGTCCCACTTACAAATGATGAGACTTCTTCCTTTTATAGTTGATTCTAGGTAAAGGAATAAAACCTTAGCTTTAATGAGATAATTATGAGTAATAAATGACATTAAATAAGCCGTTACACAATCATTCCTGTTATATACCAATTTTCCAACGTATCATGTATTTAATACTGAATTTGGACTCCTTTTTGTCTTCAGATCCATGTCTTACTTTCGATATGTTGGCTTTAAATGACTTGAATTGGTACGAGACTCATGTCTAAACTGTTTCTCGTGCATGTTTAACTTTCTCTTCCCGTATCTGTCATCTCTCGTGCCTCTTTCTCAATTGTTACGCTTTGACCATTTGACCAGTCCACGTGTCATGCCATGTTTTCATCAATATTAATTTAACTTTTTCCCCAATACAATGACTCTCTTGTCCCCGCTTTTTTGTTTTTTGGTTTCTAACCCTATGTCATGTACCCATGATCTTATCCCACTTACTTTGTCTTATATTCTTATATCTTTTTAATTAAAGTTTACAAAATTGGAGGAAACATAGAACTCCTTTGGCTTGGCTGATTAAAATAAGCTTCTGAATCCATTTTTACAAATAAGAACTTGCATACTTAAATAGAAGTGTTCAAACTCATATAATCAATAAAATTAATATATATATATATATATATATATATATATATATATATATATATATATATATATATAAATCGATTAATACCAAAAATTGTGGTAGGATGAATATATAGAATCAATCTATCCTTAATCAGAAGTCTCGATCGAGCTTTAAGAATGGAAAAATTTCTTACCTGTGAAAGGCAGTAGCATTTAAGTACATAGGTCCATGAGGTATATATTCATCTTCTGTCTGATTATTCCAATTTTTGTTCTCTTTTAATATTGCAGCTCGAGCTTTTGCAAGACCTGCTTCCAATTTCTCTAATTTGCTGTATCTTTTTTGTGCTACTGAGCTAAAAGTAATATTTGGGGCATCATCCTTCTGATTTACCTAATAATTAGGTTAACAATAAATAAATGAGCAATTATGAGCACATGCTAAGTATTTATGATAACATCAAGTCATAAACTTCTAATACCATACAACGTGATCGATCATGGTCCATTAAAATTTTAAGATTATTGTAATCCTAAACAGTATGTATTAATGATTTTAGACGGGTATGGTCATGAAATATGATATGAATGATCAAGAAACCTGTGAAATATTTTTGAAGAATGATAACATGGAGTATTAGCGAGACAGCTATATAGGGTCGAAATTCACATCAAGATTAATTTGGGTAATGCTGAGTTTTTCTTTTTTTAGTTGAGTTACCCACTCGATTCTGTTATCCGCACTGGAGTGTGACTATATTTGAATTTGTGCCGGGTAACGCTTAAGGAGAAACTATTCCCTAATAGGATTTTTTTCATGCCCATAGCTCGAACCCGAAACCTGTCGTTAAGGGTGGAGGGATCCTATCCATTTCACCGTAACCCATGTTGGTAATGCTTAGCTTTCGCTCCAAGGTTTTTACATCAATTTAAAAATATAAACAAATTAGATAATGAGAAAACCAGTTCCAAGTTATGCACCACACTTTTCCCCTTTGGAATGATATTTACATATATAACAATATTCTTCTGTCTAATATTCTTCAGGCCACCGGTGGATATAATATTCTAGCCGGTGACTCATAACTTTCCGCATGAAAATATAAATTTATATGTAAAAATTAATTAAACTTACAAAAATAATAGATATGAACTCATCATTTTAAAAATATATGAGTTCAACGTTAAAAACCTTAAATAAACTCATAGAGTTTAAATCATGAATTCGTCTTCTATGTGACGCAGGAGAATTGAGGAATAAATCTAAGTAAGAAAAGTGAATATCTTTTTTCTTATGCATAATGTTTCATCATTATAAAAAAACTCACCAGTGTTGAAGTTGAAGAACCATAATTGAGAGTCTGTAAATAGTGAGAAAAGGGTAGCCAATTATAAATGGAAGCTTGTGGACCAGTGACAACAACAAAACCAGCGACCAAAAGCAATGGCAAAATAAACCATAAAAGCTTTAAAGACGTTGACGACCATGCCATTATTCTTCTTTGCCTTTCTGTTCTTACTTTTTCTCCTTTACTTTTCTTCTTCGTTTGATGATTTTGTTAGAGTTTCTGTGAAAGAGATTAATGAATGAATGAATGAATGAAGGAAAAAAGGCAAAGTTTGGCTTTGGTGTCATGCATGTGGAATTTCTCATGCAAAAATGGTAACAAGTTGTAATTTTAATTTGACTAATTGATTCCTTACCTTTTTATTGTGCAATGGATATCTTCCTGCCTTTATTATTGTCCTACTGCTCAAATTATAGTAATTCCTCCATCTCTTTTAATATACTTAAGTTTTGTTTTTTTACCTTTACGAAAAACTGCAGGAAAGAGAACGCCGGAAGAGAACTCTAAATTTCTCACGGAAACTTTTGTATCTTCCTTAGCCCAATTTGTTTATTTGTTTTTTCGTTCGGGCAAAGATCACTTTTACCCTATGGCCAAAATTATTTAAATTCGATAGCTAGCCGTTATATATATATATATATATCGACTATTATTTTGAGAGCGGCTATACAAATGTTATATTTTTGCCTATATATACTATATTATAAACTTATTTACCTTCACTATTTAGATTTTAACTTAATTACAAGTTGATATACAACTTACCAGTTATATACAAATAAGTTTTTAAAGAAGTATCCTTGATTGTAGCCTTTTAATGTGAAAATCAAATTCCACATATCTACCACTTCCATAGATATCCCTGTCACACCTCCCTTTTTTACCACACATATAAATGTAATGTGCCACTGTTTAATACTACATCCCGGGAAGGGATATAATAACAATGAGGAAAGAGTTTTTCCAATTTAAGGACAATCTGATAGGAATTTTATTTAAAATTTACGAGTCACCACTTGGAAAAATAATGGTGTCCCAAGTCACAGGTTAATCCCGAATTCGCGAAAGTTGACTCTATTTAACAGTCCGTGCAACAAGAAATCCGAATAAGAAATTTTATTAACCCAAAAGGTGTTAGGCACTCCCGAATTCCGTGGTTTTAGCACGGTCGCTCAACTGCTCTTTTTGCTTTTATCTGATTTCTTTTTATATTTTAACTAGGTGCTTTTAATGTTCCGCTTTTTAATTTTAGAAGAATTGCGACGTCACGAAAACACATTTCGAGTCACACCGCAACCGGTACGCCTGTGACTATAATGCATTTCAGTTTCGCCGAGAGTAAGATTTAGGTCACATAAATGCACACCCGTATTTAGGAAAGTAATTTATTTACAAATCGTGCCTAAGGGTTCTATCGTCTTTATTAACTTTGGGAAAGACCGTGAAATTCACTAAACGGTCTTCCCGAGTCTAAGTTTTTACAATTAATTTGAGGGCCCCGCAATTGTGTGTTTAGTGCGGCGAGGCTCATCTCACTTTTATTAACAATATAATCCTATAATGACTACATTTCCTATTTTTAGTTTTTATAAATAAAGAAATCTCATAATTAATTTAGAAATTAAAAATGCAATACTTATCTTATTTATGACAAAAAAACTTAATGAAACAGATTTTAATCTATGTTTAAACAAAAAATATTTTTTTTTTTCGAAATTGTTTTATTTATTATTTTATTATTTTATTAAATACGAAATTTCACAACTTAATAATAAAAAAAAAGCTAATTTAGAATAATATTAAAAACTTGAATATATAAAAAAGAAAAACCAATAAAATCATTTATTCAAAAACTATCAAAATTATAACAATATTAAAGTTTATATGATAAAATTATTTATTCCAATTATTCAAAGCTAGGTAAAAAAAAAAAACAGAAATCACAAATCAATTGTAATTTTTATTTAAATTCGTTTTTTTTTAATTTGAGGGGCAAATATCCTAATTGATTACATACTAAAAAAAATATTTTTATTTACTACGTTTGGAAATTTTTTTTTTTAAATAACCAGTACTTAAATTAAAACTAAAAATAAAAGTGCAAAACCAACAACTAATATTTGTACAAACTAAACCAATCTTATAACTAATTTAGACTCATATTTTTAATTTTTTTTTTTTATACTATTTTTTAACTTAAACCCATGATATTAACTATTTACAACTATTTTTCGAAACCATAATCAACCTTAATTATTTACATCTATATTGGGAGATTTGATGAACTTGAAGAAACCATTCTTGTATTATTGAAAACTCAAATCGTACCTAAATGCCTAATTTACGCAAAATAATTAAAATTCGCATTTTTGTTAAACTTAACTACATATTAACAACTTAGTTTATTAAAGACGATATTAAAGAAGTTCTAATTAATTTGATTAACAAAAGAGTAATTCATTCTTCCTAAACAATTTGAATATTAATAAACGTATTTATAACTATACTATTTAATAACCATTTTTAGAAGTGAATTATTATTGCTACAACAAAGCTTAATTATTTAAAGTTATCACAAAACTTACAGAATATTAATATGGAATTTATTGAAACATAATCTGTAAAAGAAAATAGAAATAGAAACTATTTAAAATTTTAACAAAATTCTCATCTTTCCCATGTATTCATCTTATTATTTAAACATGATTAGGTATGTACCTGATATTGGAAAGAAAAGAACACCGGTGATCAACAAATAATAACACAGCAATATCACAGCAACAGCAACCTCAGAAATACCCAGTATCCGGATTTAAGCAATAAGAATTAATCACCAGAATTGAACTTCAGAATAAGATTTGTAAAAATGGAAGACTAATTTTTTCAGATTTTTTTTTTGTTTTTTGTTTTTGTTTTACTATTTGCTAACACTCTTTAAGATTTTTTTTTTTTCAGATTCTTCTCTCTAAAATGTTTTCTTCCTTCTCCCTCCTTCTTCTGATTCTTCTCCCTAAAATGTTTTATTTCTCCCCTTCATTCTTCTCTTAATTCCTCTTATATAAGTAAGACATCTTCCTTTAATTAAAAAAAACAAACATACCACTATAAATTTAAAAGTAAAAGATTTCACTTTCTTGAACCCCACAATCCACTACTTTATTTTAATCATACTTTAAATCCCACTCATTATGTTTTGTTCCCCACTATGCTTATTTTATTAATACTTTAGCTACCACTATAAAATATTTTGTTTTCTACTCTAATTTAACAATATTTAAATAACTACTGGACAAAAATAGTTTAATTCAAATAATTAACTACAAATTAATGACCAAAATACCCCCAAAATTATTGAAAATTACTATTCTAACCTTGTCAGCTATAACCAATTCATCTAAATCAAACAACCAAAATATAGCAATTTTAAACAATTCTTAAACAACTTTAACAATAATTCTAACAACATGATGAACAACCAAGAACAACATTATTTTTAATAACCTAAAAATTCCAGATTCATCAACAATAACAAACAAATAACTTCAAATCACTTAAATTCAAATTAGATAAACTTAACATATCAAACCAACTATTTTAATTCTGTAATTAAAATCCGAATTTTAGAATTAAGCAAAATAAAGAAACAAATTTAATCTACTAAACTCAATAATCATCTAAAATGCAAATTAAATTTACCAATATCACAACCAAGATTTAGGATGCAAAATGATTGAACTATAACATTTCTATATTAACAACTTAACAAAACACATGATTAAAGTATGAAAAATGAAGAAATAATCAAGAACATGATGAACAACAAGTAAGAAATAAAATCAAATATATACTATATAAATCCGAAAATATACATATATATATTTATATATATAGAACCGGTCTATATGTATACATATATACATAATATACATAGAAAAATGAAATTCCTATATATATATATACATAATCATCCGAAAAAATAATAAAAATAAATAACAAAAGAATCTGTCCGAAAAATAAAATAACAACAACAATAAAAAAAAAACGAAATATATATATATATATATATACACGAAAAACCAAGAAAATATATATATTGTCCGAAAAAATAAAAAATAAATAATAAAATAACGAGAAATATATTCTGCCTGAAAAAATAAAAAATAAAATAAAATATACATATATACATATAGTCATATATATTTAATATACCCATGTATACACGTATATACACAGAATATACATAGTATATACACATGCATAATTAGGGTTTTTATTACTTTATTCAAACATATATATATATATATATATATATATATATATATATATATATATATATATATATATATATATATATATAGTATATATATATACATGTATGCTATATATATATGTATATATATGTATATAACATATGTTTATACCTATATACACGTATATATATATATATACATACCCTCGCCGGAAAAATCAAAAGAAAGGAAGATGAAGAAGAAAAGCTCGGGACATGCTCGGCGACGACAACAATCATGGTGATTGGAGCTCGGCAGCCATGGATGGGCTGGAGCTCGGCAGCCATGGCCATGGTTGTCGGTTTTCTCGGCCAAAAATGAGGCAGCAGCCATGGCGAGGCTGCTGCTCGGTTGCTGCCGCGAGGGGTGACGGGGATGGGTGTTGGTGTGACGATGGGAGGCAGCAACTATGGAGATGCTATGCTGCTGTACTTTTCCGGCAACTAACAACTTGTTGTGGATGGGGTTTGGACGACGGGAGGTAGAGAGAGGTGTTCGTTTGGTTGTTCATGGTGTGGAGGCGAGTGTGGTCGACGGAACGACGTGAGGGAGAAGAAGGGAATGGCAATGGCGGTTCATTGGCTACTAGGTGAGGCTGACGGGCAGCCATGGACGCCGGCATGGTAGGGTGAGAGTGGAGGAAGAAAGAGAAGAGAAGAATATTAAGGTGGAGGCTCTTTTGTGTTATGTGTGTTATGTTAGGTTTAGGGTTAGTATGAATAGTATATTAGTATATGGGTTATGGGTCTTGGGTTTGGGTTATATGGTTTTGGGTTGGGTAGAATAGGTTTGGGCCTAAGTTTAAAATTTAAGAAAAGGCCCAATTCCGAATTTGTCTTCTCTATATAAAAAAAATTTATTTATTATGAAATAAATTTTTAAAAAAATGTTAAGATTAAATTATAAAACCAAAATTATCTTAAAAATACTAATTAACTCAGAATAATAATTATCACACAAAATTAGACGTTAATAAAAATGAAAATCGCACAAAATTGGACATTAAATGCTAAAAATGCAAACATACATATTTTTGTGATTTTATAAATAAACTTAATTATTCCTAAGTATAAACTTGAATTTTATATACAAATGCAACATATTTTTATATTTTTTATTTATTTAAACAAATAAATATGCACAGATAAATGCAAACAATTCAAGAAAATAACACAAAATTCACAAATATTGCAAACAACACAAAACTCTTTTATTTTGAATTTTTTGGGAGTAATTCTCATATAGGGCAAAAATCACGTGCTCACAATCCTGCCCCTCTTTGCGCGTAAACACGAAGAGTTTTTGTGCAAAGACAAGTGAGCGGATACGAGCGATTTTTGCCCATTTGAGCACTCCGTGAGAAGCATTTTTTTTCAAATTTTTTTTTTTTTTTTTTTTTAAATTTTTGACCGAACCTTTGCTTCAAAAGGTTTCCTACATATCCCTGGCTAAAAGGGAATCAGGTCAATGTAGTTCGGAAAATTTTGGTAGCTGGGACTACCAATGAAACTGCGATTTTTTGCTGTTACTGTTGCTGCTGTTGCGGTTACTGCTTGTTGACCTCCTTATTACACCGGGGGAATGTAAAATGAAGAAGTTATTCTAAGCTATGATTCTACAATTACAATTATTCCTATCCTAGCTTTTGTTTGCTTCTCCTTGTCTCTTTTTCTTTGATTTTTTGAGATGCTCACTCTCCCTTTTTTGTTGATTTTCTTTCTTGTTTTCCTCTTCTTCTTTTTTTTGATTTTCAATGGTACTTCTTGCCCTCGAGCTGAACCTGCTCAAAACAAAACAACAAACTACCTCTTTTTTTTTTCTTTTTCTGCCCCAATGTGGGCTTTTAAATATATAAACCATGATGATGCGAAAATATTCCCGTATTTGAAGGTGGGCGCCTAACGAAATTTAAACGTGCAATGCGATGCGAAAGTATTCCGTATTTGAAGGTGGGCGCCTAACGTAAATTTAAACGTGCAATGCGAATGCGAGAAAATATTCCCGTATTTGAAGGTGGGCGCCTAACGAAATTAAAACGTGCAATGCGATGCAGAAAATATTCCCGTATTCGAAGGTGGGCGCCTAACGGAAATTAAACGTGCAATGCGAATGCGGAAAATATTCCCGTATTTGAAGGTGGGCGCCTAACGGAAATTAAACGTGCAATGCGAATGCAGAGAAAATATTCCCGTATTTGAAGGTGGGCGCCTAACGAATTTAAACGTGCAATGCGAATGCAGAAAATATTCCCGTATTTGAAGGTGGGCGCCTAACGAAATTAAACGTGCAATGCGAATGCGGAAAATATTCCCGTATTTGAAGGTGGGCGCCTAACAGAAATTTAAACGTGCAATGCGAATGCGTAAAATATTCCCGTATTTGAAGGTGGGCGCCTAACGAATTTAAACGTGCAATGCAAATGCGGAAAATATTCCCGTATTTGAAGGTGGGCGCCTAACGAATTTAAACGTGCAATGCAAATGCAGAAAATATTCCCGTATTTGAAGGTGGGCGCCTAACGAAATTTAAACGTGCAATGCGAATGCGAGAAAATATTCCCGTATTTGAAGGTGGGCGCCTAACGAATTTAAACGTGCAATGCGAATGCAGAAAATATTCCCGTATTTGAAGGTGGGCGCCTAACGAAATTAAACGTGCAATGCGAATGCAGAAAATATTCCCGTATTTGAAGGTGGGCGCCTAACGGAATTTAAACGTGCAATGCGAATGCAGAAAATATTCCCGTATTTGAAGGTGGGCGCCTAACGTAAATTAAACGTGCAATGCGAATGCGAAAATATTCCGTATTTGAAGGTGGGCGCCTAACGAAATTTAAACGTGCAATGCGAATGCGAGAAAATATTCCCGTATTTGAAGGTAGGCGCCTAACGAAATTTAAACGTGCAATGCGGATGCGAGAAAAATATTCCCGTATTTGAAGGTGGGCGCCTAACGAAATTTAAACGTGCAATGCGAATGCGCAGAAAATATTCCCGTATTTGAAGGTGGGCGCCTAACGGAATTTAAACGTGCAATGCAAATGCGGAAAATATTCCCGTATTTGAAGGTGGGCGCCTAACAGAATTTAAATGTGCAATGCAAATGCAGAAAATATTCCCGTATTTGAAGGTGGGCGCCTAACGGAATTTAAACGTGCAATGCGATGCAGTAAAATATTCCCGTATTTGAAGGTGGGCGCCTAACGAATTTAAACGTGCAATGCGATGCAGAAAATATTCACGTATTTGAAGGTGGGCGCCTAACGAAATTTAAACGTGCAATGCGAATGCGGAAAATATTCCCGTATTTGAAGGTGGGCGCCTAACGGAATTTAAACGTGCAATGCGAATGCGGAAAATATTCCCGTATTTGAAGGTGGGCGCCTAACGAAATTAAACGTGCAATGCGATGCAGAAAAATTCCCTCAGCCTGAGGACTGGGAGTGGATTTTAAAAGATGTTACCTTCCTCTTTTTGGTATTTTCTTTTACCAACTTATCTCTCTCCTGTGAATTTCTCCACTTATTCGGCAGACTTTCTCTTTTTGGTATTTTAAATTTTCCACATTGGTCACATTCACTTTAAAGTGATTAGTGACAATTTGTTCCTGCATGAAACAAAATTTATTAGATATAAGCTGCTGGCAACTGGCATCTGCCGTCCCCACTTCTTATTGCTTCCTTTGTTTTTGCTTTCTCATGTTGCATGGCTTTTGACTTCTCGTCCCTTGCAGACTCTTTTTTTGTATTTTTCTCATTTCTCCATTTTTGTTTTGTTTTCTTTTCCTTTGGCCATGTTTGCCAAGCTTCTTTATTTCTTTCCCCAATCTTCCATCCTTTCTGATCCAGTGTTATTTCAACTTCCGTTATCAGGAGCTGGTAGTTAGCTCTCAAAAGGGTAAACAATGAAATGCAGAAAAATGAAAGAAAGGTAAGGGTATTTTGGAGAGATGACAGAACTTATCTGGGTATTTGCTGGCTGATTCCGCTGACCATGCCATGTATTTAAACTCTGACCCAGTTCGTTCCAATCATTATTCTGACTCTGAATTGCCTTTGACCCAAACCGATACTCTTTTTTGTTGCCTTTTTCTCTTTTGATAGTCCTCACGATCGCCTTACGGTGCCTCGAAAGGTTTTCACCAATAAGACTCTCTCGTTTATTCTCTCAACCTCACAATCATCTCACAGCGCCGATTAAGGTTTTCACTGATGAGACTCTCTCATTTTATTTCTCTCAACCTCACAATCGTCTCACAGTGCCGGCTAAGGTTTTCACCGATGAGACTCTCTCATTTTTATTATTTTTTCCATTTTTCCTTTTTGTATTTTGTTTTCTGTACCACGGGTATTATCCGATGCTTCGCTCCTCCTTCGCTGTATTTGTTATCATTTCAAAATTGATCAGAAGGTCTTTCTTTGGACTGTAACGTGGCTTTTGGGTGGGTTAAGAAAGAAAGATATAAAGGCTCAAAATTTCAACGAGGGTTAAAAATATTTACCACTCTCGGAATTATTAAACATAACTTCTGCCCCAGTTTCAATATGTGGGGAATTTTTGGATTTTTTCTTTATTGTGACTGAACCTCAGAGAGGCTGCCTACGTACCCTTTCGGGATCAAGTCAGACGTAGTTCATCCAACTTTACAAGTTAGATGGATTTCTTTTTTGACTTTTTCCCGATTTTTGTCTTTTTCTCTTTCTTTTTTTTTTTCATCATTTTTCATTTTTTTTTTCATTTTTTCATTTTTTTTTTTTTTCTGTCATTTCATTTTTCATTCTAGCAATTTTGATCTTATTGCACTAGAGCGATTCCGAGAGAGGGATATGAAAGAATTCATTCATTAAGGCTCAAAGGGGTTAACAATGGATAAAGTGTTTGGATAGAGAATAAAATGCCTTCGTCATTTCAATTCCAAAATCACAACAAAATAAAAACATACAATTGAAAAGGAATCATACATAGTATCTTTTGACCGCATCTGAATTGATAGCAGTCTCTACGCACTTTCCTTCAACATCTGTTAAATATAATGCTCCATTGGACAACACCCGTGATACCACAAATGGTCCCTGCCAATTCGGCGCAAACTTGCCTTTCGCCTCTGCCCAATGTGGTAAGATACGCCTCAATACCAGTTGTCCGACTTCAAACTTTCGAGGTCGTACCTTCTTATTATATGCTCTAGCCATTCTTCGCTGATACAACTGTCCATGGCAGACTGCGGCCAATCTCTTCTCATCAATCAAATTCAACTGTTCTAATCGGGCCTTTACCCATTCATCGTCATCTATCTCAGATTCGGCTATAATTCGCAATGACGGTATTTCTATTTCTGCGGGTATAACAGCCTCCGTTCCATACACCAGGGTATAAGGTGTGGTTCCGATAAAAGTACGCACCGTCGTGCGGTAACCCATGAGAGCAAAGGGTAACTTTTCGTGCCACTGCCTGGATCCCTCCACCATTTTTCGGAGAATCTTCTTGATGTTCTTATTTGCCGCCTCTACTGCACCATTCGCCTTTGGCCTGTAAGGCGTGGAATTGCGGTGCGTGATCTCAAACCTTTCACAAACTTCCGCCATGAGATGGCTGTTTAAGTTGGCTCCATTGTCTGTGATGATCACCTTGGGGATTCCAAATCGACATATAATATTTTCGTGCACAAAATCCACCACCGCTTTCTTCGTCACTGCCTTGAATGTCTTAGCTTCGACCCACTTGGTGAAATAATCAATTGCGACTAGGATAAACCTGTGCCCATTAGAAGCGGCTGGATCTATTGGGCCGATGACATCCATGCCCCAAGCAACAAAGGGCCAAGGTGCTGACATTGTGTGCAACTCACAAGGCGGGGAGTGGATCAGATCCCCATGTACCTGGCATTGATGGCATTTCTTTACATACCTGATACAATCACGCTCCATCGTGAGCCAGTAGTACCCTGCTCTCAAAATCTTCTTTGCTAAAACATATCCGCTCATGTGGGGTCCGCATACTCCAGCGTGTACTTCAATCATGATTTCATCTGCTTGTTGTGCATCCACACATCTCAATAAACCCAGATCTGGTGTTCTTTTGTATACCACTCCTCCACTGAAGAAAAATCCATTGGCTAGACGCCTGATGGCTCTCTTCTGATCTCCAGTGGCTTGCTCCGGGTATTTGCCAACTTTCAAGTATTCTCTAATATCATGATACCACGGCTCTCCATCCGACTCTTCTTCCACAGCGAAGCAATAAGCATTCTGATCTCGGACTTGGATCTGGAGCGGATCTATATATGTCTTGTCCGGATGATGCAACATAGAGGACAATGTGGCCAAAGCATCTGCAATCTCATTGTGCGTTCTTGGGATGTGTTTGAACTCTATAGACTGGAATCTTTGAGACAATTCGTGCAAACAATATCGATATGGTATCAATTTCAAATCTCGTGTCTCCCATTCTCCTTGAATTTGGTGTACCAAGAGATCCGAGTCACCCATGACCAAAATCTCTTGAATACCCATGTCAATCGCCATTCTTAATCCCAAGATGCACGCCTCATATTCGGCCATATTGTTGGTACAGAAAAATCGAAGCTGAGCTGTAACGGGATAGTGTTGACCCGTACTTGAAATAAGTACCGCTCCGATACCAACGCCCCTGCTGTTGACGGCTCCGTCAAAGTACATTTTCCATCCCGGTCTCTCCTCTTGCTCCATCTCTTCAACAAGCATTGCCTCTTCATCCGGAAAGTATGTTTTCAATGGTTCATATTCATCATCCACTGGATTCTCGGCTAAGTGGTCCGCAATAGCTTGTGCCTTCATTGCCGTACGAGTTACATAGACAATGTCGAATTCTGTGAGCAGAATCTGCCATTTGGCCAGTCTTCCCGTAGGCATAGGCTTCTGAAATATATACTTGAGAGGATCCAATCGTGATATCAAGTACGTAGTGTATGCCGACAAATAATGCTTTAGCTTCTGAGCCACCCAAATCAATGCACAACAAGTTCTCTCCAGTTGGGTATACTTCACCTCGTAGGATGTAAACTTTTTGCTGAGGTAGTAGATGGCTTGTTCTTTCTTGCCTGTCTCATCATGTTGACCCGGTACACAACCGAAAGAGTTATCCAGCACCGTCAAATACAAAATCAGAGGACGCCCTGGTTCTGGAGGAACTAACACCGGAGGTTTGGCCAAATATTCCTTGATCTTGTCAAAGGCTTCCTGACATTCGTCGGTCCATTTCACTGCTGCGTCTTTCTTCAACAACTTGAAAATCGGCTCGCATGTTGATGTCAACTGAGCAATAAACCGACTAATGTAATTCAACCTTCCTAATAAGCTCATGACCTCCTTCTTGTTCTTCGGCGGAGGTAGACTTTGAATAGCTTTGATCTTTGATGGATCCGGTTCAATACCTCGCCGGCTCACAATAAACCCCAGTAGTTTCCCTGAAGGTACTCCAAAAGCACACTTCGCCGGATTGAGTTTTAGATTGTACCTCCGGAGTCTTTGGAAAAACTTCCTCAAATCTTTCACATGATCAGGTTGTTTTCTGGACTTTATGATGACATCATCCACATATACTTCAATTTCTCGATGCATCATATCATGAAACATTGTGGTCATTGCCCTCATGTAAGTTGCCCCAGCATTCTTTAATCCAAACAGCATTACTCTGTAACAATACGTTCCCCAAGGTGTAATGAAGGCAGTTTTCTCAGCATCTTCTTCGTCCATCAGGATCTGGTGATAGCCTGCATAACAATCCACAAACGAACCGATTTCATGCTTGGCGCAATTATCGATCAATATGTGAATGTTTGGCAATGGGAAGTCATCCTTCGGACTAGCTTTGTTGAGGTCTCTATAGTCTACACACACTCTGGTTTTGCCGTCTTTCTTCGGGACTGGCACAACATTTGCCAACCAGGTGGGGTATTTGGTAACTCTTATGACCTTTGCCTCGAAATGCTTATTCACCTCTTCTTTTATCTTCACGCTAATGTCCGTTTTGAATTTTCTCAGCTTTTGTTTTACCGGCCGGCATTCCGAGTAGATAGGCAACTTGTGTACCACTAAATCTGTGCTAAGCCCGGGCATGTCATCATAGGACCAGGCAAAGATGTCCTTAAATTCATGTAACAACCCTATCAATTCATCCCTGAGGGGTGCCTCCAAATGCACACTAATCTTTGTTTCTCGGACATCATCTTCGCTCCCCAAATTTACAGATTCCGTATCACTCAGATTCGGCTTGGGTTTTTCCTCGTATTGTTTCATGTCCTTACTTATTTCCTCCATGGCTTCCTCATCCTCACATTCTATTTCACTATCTTCCTCGATTTCTTGTATAGTAGCGTGATTGTCAGAACTGGGTCCAGAATCCTTCACGCATGACATGGCATTGGAATCAACACATGCAAAGCTGTACAAAAGGAAAAATAAAGAAAAATAAGGCAAAAGTGAAGAAAAAGGAAAAACCGCATTTCATTAATAAAAGAAACGAACAATGTTCGGGATACATGGTGATTTTTTCATGAGGGGAATGGGGAAATTATAAAATAACAACTTTCGGGGAAGCAATGATGAAATTTTGAGCTAACTACCAAGACTCCTTCCGGATAAGGAAAGGAGTAGCTTCCCAATTGTTCAATGTGACTCTAGGCCCCACAAATTGCACGTCCATTCTGCTCGTGCCTTTCCCTGCTTCAATCGTGTTCACCTCCCAAAACATTTTTGCAAAACCAAGCATTTCTTCATCAAGTTGGGTCTCAATGCACTTTGTTGCAGCAGATGGTTGATATTTTGTACCAGGCCTGATAAAGATGTCGGATAATTTGGGTATGGGTTTGGGCAAGGTCCAATTCTTCTTGGCTTTAGAGGCTCTTTGGATATCGGCAAAGGTGGGTTTGAACCCTAAGCCGAATGTACCTTTATTCTCCGGAAGGTGAACTGGTTGAATGACTCCCTGCAGTGTTTTGCCTAATCCCCTCCCCGGTGCAAATCCGTTTCTCAGCATTTCTCTGGCCACCATTATAGCAGTTGGTGCCATCATCGGGGTTGGTAACTTTTCTCCTTCGGCAACTTTGTTCACTTCTATAGCATCCGTCACTTGGTAGACCCAAGGACCCCTATCCCCATCAGTACCATCAAAAGGTGCTACCACATTACAAGCATTTTCCTCTCCGTGTACAACAATCTCTTGCTTCTCCCATTCAAACTTGACCATCTGATGTAGAGAAGATGGTACCGCTCTGGCCGCATGAATCCAGGGTCGACCTAACAGCAAGTTATACGATACGGCGATGTCGAGCACCTGGAACTCCATCGTAAAATCAACGGGACCGATGGTCACTTCCAAAATAATATCTCCCAACGTGTTCTTACCTCCGCCGTCAAATCCTCTCACATTGATACTGTTTCTCCGGATTCTGTCCGGGCTAATGTTCAGCTTCCCTAGAGTTGACAGCGGGCAGATGTTCGCGCTCGATCCATTGTCAATCAATACCCTGGTCACGACTGACTCTTCACTCTTTACCGTGAGGTACAATGCTTTATTGTGTTCGGTTCCTTCCACCGGCAGCTCCCTATCAGAGAAGGTGATTCTATTAGACTCGAAAATTTTGCTGGTAATCTTCTCCAAATGACACACTGAAATCTTCTCCGGAACATGAGCCTCATTTAGAATCTTCATAAGAGCCTTCCGGTGCTCCTCTGAATGTATCAACAAAGATAACAAAGAAATTTGGGCCGGGGTCTTTCTTAACTGCTCAACCACTGAGTACTCTTGTGACTTCATTTTCTTAAGAAATTCTTCTGCTTCCTCCTTCGACACTGGCTTCTTCAGTTGACTTTCTTTTACCGTCTTCATCTTTCTCAGTTCCTCTGGAGCGAAACACCTTCCAGATCGTGTGAGTCCATGCGTTTCGTTAATTTCACCAGAAATCTCTCTTCCATTGTAAACTACTGCTACCTTGTTATAGTTCCAAGGCACGGTCTTTGTATTCACCACTGGCATTTGCACTACTGGTTTTATGATTACTGGCTCTGCACTTGCTCCTTTCACAGTCACGATCGTCTTTGCACCTGGAACTACCACCTTTAAACCTCCCATCACTACTGGCTTTGGTTTCTCAACAATTGCTTCCTCTTTCACAATTTCTTTCTCTAACTTGTCACTCGACTTTATCATCATGACGGCCTGAGATGGTTTTTGATTGCCATCACCCTGCACCAGTTCTATCATATTCGTTTCGTGGTGATTCGGCAATGGATTCTAGGTAATGTTTGGGGCCTCGGGAGCCTGCACTTCAATTCTCCTCTCATCGATAAGATCTTGAATGGCATTCTTTAATTGCCAACACTTCTCAGTATCGTGGCCCAATGTTCCCGAACAGTATTCACATCTGACAGAAGAATCAAGATTTTTCGGGGGTGGGTTTGGATTTTTTGGTGCGATTGGTCTCAGCATCCCCAATTCTTTCAACCTGTGGTAAAGACTGGTATATGATTCTCCGAGAGGAGTGAATGTCTTTCTTGCTTTGTTTCTCCAATCAGCGTCCGGCCTGGGTCTATTCTGGTTTCGGTAAGGTTTAAGGGTTGGGTATGTGTTTTGGGTGTGGTATACATTGTGTGGAGCTTGAGCTCTCCACACATGGGGTGGTGGTGGTGGGTAAGTTTGGGCTTGAGGGTGGTGGTAATGTGGGACAGTTGGTGGGTATGGTGGTGGTGGTGGGTTATATGGGCTTGGTGCATTGTAGGGGTTTGGCGGGTAAGATGGGGGTGGTGGATTATATGGAGTTGACGGGCTTGGTGGGTGTTGGCGGTAGGGTCTCGGTGGGTTATAATGTGGGTTGCGACTCCAGGACCTACTTTCAATGGTTGACACTTCTTCTTTCTTCTTCTTTCCCATCACTCCTCCATTTCCACTCTGTATAGCTTGATTGGTGGCTTTGATAGCCGAAAAACTCATAATTTTGTTTGTCTTCAAACCCTCTTCTACAAAACTTCCCATTTTTACAACTTCGTTGAAACTCTTTCCAATTGCTGACACTAGATGGCCGTAGTATGTTGGATCCAAAGCTTGCAGAAAACAATCCACCATCTCTCCCTCTTTCATTGGTGGATCCACTCTAGCGGCCTGTTCCCTCCATCTAAAACCGTATTCTCTAAAGCTCTCTCCTGGCTTTTTCTCCATCTTGGTAAGGGATAACCTGTCGGGTATGATCTCCAAATTGTACTGAAAGTGACTAGCGAAAGCTTGCGCTAAGTCATCCCAAACGAACCATCTTGTATGGTCCTGTCGAGTATACCATTCCAGAGCTGATCCACTCAAACTTTGGCTAAAGTACGCCATCAACAATTCATCTCTACCTCCCGCGCCTCTCATCTTACTACAGTATCCTCTTAGATGAGCTACAGGATCCCCGTGTCCGTTGTACATGTCGAACTTGGGCAACTTAAATCCTGCAGGAAGCTGCACCTCAGGGAACAAACACGGGTCTTTGTAGGCTACACTTACTTGCCCTCCCAGCCCTTGCATATTGCGGAAAGCATTCTCAAGACTCTTCACTTTCCGAGCCATCTCTTCCTGCCCGGCACTTGCTTCCATCATCGGAGCGTGAGATTCGTGTTGTCTGAAAGTCGGCTCCGGAGGGTAGTAGTGAGGATCCTGGATATGAAACATTGGTTCACTAGAGGATTTGTGGATAACAGCGGGCGGAGGTGCCACATATACAGGAGCAACTTGTGGAACCTGAGGTGGTGTTTGCTTGGCTGGAGGTGGTGGTATCTGGGAGGTGGAAGCATAGTAGTGAGGGTAATCGGGGTAGGTGGAGGATGAGTTCAGTGTTGGTGGCTCGGGGTTAGGATTGGCTGGAGGGACATATGCAGGGTTAGCAGGGTAGGCTGGTAGTGGTTGACCTCTTGACCAAGCCTGGTACATTTCAACCATCTGTTGTCTTAACTTGTACATTTCTTCTTTCATCCCTGCCACATCCACGATCTCTTCTTCGTGAGCAGGGTCTACAATGGTTGCCTCGATCTCCTGGGACACGGCCTTTGTCATCTTTTTAGATCTGGTGTTGTATGGGTGGGTAGCCAGTATGCCAGTTGCCTAGAAAATCTGAACTCACAAACATCAACACTTGTTAGTTGTTAGCGCATGAATAAGATGTAACGACTTTAAAAACAAACACATTTGCTCGAATCGTTATGCATCATCCCGGCCGCTGCTCACTTCGATCATCTTTTTCTTTTTCCGCTCTTTAATTTTCTTTCTTTCTTTTCTTCTTT
>JASVEL010010602.1:0-103209 GCA_032618575.1 Nicotiana noctiflora
AGGGGCAGCTATAGGCATGTAATTTTGACCCGCGCATTAGAATCACCTTGAATAATCCTAGTATTTTCTTCGGATATTTATTTGGGTTTATTTTATAGGATTTTAATTTATTACTAATTTTAATGGCACCAAAAATTGAAAAATATACAAAAAATATTTTCATGCTCTATTTTATTCTATTCAGTTTAAATTATTAATGTTTTGTTTATATTTATAGCCTTATATTTGTTTCTATCATGATTTTAACTCTTGTTTTAATCCATAAAATATAATATATTATAATATATGGGTATATAGTTTCTTACTATTACATATTTTATTTAATTGAAATTAAAATGGTTTTAATTTAAAAGATTGGGTTATTTACTTAATAGATTGTTAAAAATTAAAGAAGTGCAAGTTTTGGGCCCAATTTACACAAAAAATGGCCCAAAATCGGGCAGCCCATCTCCCTTTACCCCTTGACCCGCGACCCGCCGGATACCCCATTTCCTAACTGAAATCCTGGCCATCAATCAATTTTAATCCCACGGCCAGGATTAACCCCCACACCCCAATACATAAAACTAATATTTCCCCCAAAAAAAAACCCTAATCCTAATTCTTTCAGCCGCCTATGTTGCTTCCTCTCCATGAATCCGCAGAGTTCACCTCCAACTCGCCCAAATCGTGCGATTCCGCTCGCCCGTGTCACCCACTGGTCCCCCTTGGTCCCCTCTCCTCTATTCTCCTTCTTCCACATAGCAAAATCTTAACAAAATCTCATCATTTCGATCCGATTTAGGTTGATTTTTTCCTCTATTTCTGTTTTTTTAAAGACAAATCCGAGCCCTTGAATAAATATGGGGAGAATGGGAATTGTTGGATGAAGAATTTTGTCCAATAATCTACATTTTTCCGATTTTTATTTGAAAAAGGATTTTCTGGATTTAATTTGGTGGTCCCACACGATTTCTTACTGAAGAAGCAGAGAAGATTCGAGAGAGTGTTATATATTGAGGGAATTTTCGGAAATTTGGAGGGGGTGGGGGAGTGAACGAAAAAATTTTGGGGATTTTTCGGAAAAACTAGGGTTTTGGCTTTCTTCTGGGATTTTTCTGCTAATTAGCATTCCAAAAGTGTAAAAATAATTGGAGTTACATCTTTTGTTCTAGTCCCGTTTTCATTTCGAAAAATCAGAAAGTTTTTCCAAAAATATTTAGTCTCGTCTTTTGGTTTTGGTTTTCAACTATGGATTTTGATTGAAGTTCGCCGTGGAGTTGAGGTCGTTCAAGCTATTCGTTGTTTGCAAATCGAGGTTCGCCTGCCGGTTCGGAGTTTGCGGTTCCAATTTGGTGTTCGCTAATCCAGTCGTGGTTATTTTATTCCCGTTCGAATTCAGTTGTTGAGATTCCAACGACGATGTAATCGTTTGGGAGTTGAATATAGTGGGAAATCTGTGATTTCAGGTTCATTCTCTTTCCATATTCTCTTTACTTCATATATGATGGATTAAATTATGAAAAGATCTTTGGGGTTTAGTCGAATTAAAGGTCATAGAATGGGTTAACTTGTATGAAGATGTCTGTCATGCTTTCATTGCTCATATGAGAAGACTTAAGTGATAGAAAAATCTGAAAGTTAAAACAGCTAAAAATTGATAAGAAAGCTACGGTTCTATTGAAATTTTCTTCGATATTTCTTAGTTTTCAATTGCTGAAAGTCAGTGGAATTGGTGTTACTTGGTTTTAATTCTCTGAATCACTTTGCTGGTTTTAAACTTCTGGAAAACTTCATAAAAACTGAGAGGTGGTGATAAAATGAGTTTGAGCTTGGGTATAGAAAGAGCTTGATTTGATTTTGTTGGTTGGTCCAGTATTCATCTCACCTTCTAAAGTATGAGAAAGTATGAACATGAAGTTTTGTTTACTCAAGTGGAGATTTATAATAATAAGTTGTTTATTTGATGTTTCTGCATTTTCGAAGTCATACGATTTAGTTTAGTTTTCTTATGTCTCCTACTATTCTGCTTTGAATATGGAATGATGTAGTAGTACTAACTTGTTAGTTCACTATGGTGATTACTAAATGTGTGAAAGGTCATGATAAATGCTAGGTAAGATCTGGAAGTTGTATGTGCTCACAAAGGTTGATAGCTATTTCATTATTGATCAATATGCAAAAAAAAAAAAATACTTCTATAGTCATTACTGTTGAGAGGAGCACAATTAAAATTAATTGTTCAGGTAGCAGTTAGCATAGAATCCATGATAAAAAGGGTGTTATATATCCATTTTCGGTGTGTGTTTTTCCTGTGAATAGTTGGAATTGCTCCTTCTTGCCAAGATAAGTTCCATTTCTTTTGAGATAATAACAATGCACTGAGAATTCTTTCTAGCATGAAATCTTTACTTGTTCTAATTTGTAATGCTTGGTTATTTGGACTTTATTATTGGTGAGGATAAGGCTAAAAGGATCCTGCTACCATTCGTGAATGTGATGTGCGACTAAGTTTAGTGAGACTCCAAGTGGCCCTTATCATAATTTAATCCATCGTATATCTATCTTGTTGTCACTTTGTTGGCTCTATTATGTTTGATTTGGGTCTCATTTTTCCTGGCTTATTTGAATGATTGTTGGGACCACGGGAAGGAGAACGACCAAAGCCCATTAGTAATTAATCACTCACATATTTTAGGATTGGGATTTGGTCAAATGCATGAAATAGGGAGTTTAATAAAATGAGCATGAAATTAATTTTTTATTTCTTCAGTTTTATTTGTTTTGTTCTTGTTATATTATTCGCTGGGAGTATGCTAGGCCGACCACATTGGGTAGGCAATCTCTAAGGCTTTTGTTGCTTTTGAGGTGAGAGGTTGTCCCTTAGTTAAATTTATCCGGGGAATGCCCCGAAGACTTTTGTAAATATTTTGGAGGCCGTGACGAGCTTGCGGAGGAGGCATAGTGTAGTATTTTGTTCTTATTTTTCTTATTTTTCTTTTATTAGGCGGGGACGACCTCGAGCCTTTTTGAGTGTTTATTTTCTGTGTCTATTTTTATCTCAATTCGAATATTTTAAAAGCCAACAAAATCGAGTGCGCAACCGTACTAGTTACGGGACTTGGGGAATGCCTAACACCTTCTCCCCGAGTCAAATGAACCCCCTTACCCAAATCTGTGGGGTAGACTTAGTTTTGGAGTCTAAAGTGTTTTAAAGGAAAATTATTTAAAAAAAAAAAACAAAAAACGGTGGCCTGGCACACCGAAATCTATGTCAGGTGGCGACTCTGAATAATTTCCTTTTGAACACCACTTTTGTCACTTTCAAAATTGAAAAACCCTTTTCGATCCCTTTTTATTAAAATCTTTTTATTAATTTAAGAGGGTTTAGTGAAAGTCTTGTTTGGTAAAAAAAAAAAGGGGTGTGACAAAGAGTATAAAGTGAGATTTGCAAAATAGATTATGCTCAGACCAAAGATAAAGAAGTTGCTCTGAGGCAAGAAACATGACCAACATAGCAGTGCTCCATATTACCTAATGCTAAATATATTACTTTTTTAAATATGTGTATCATAATTCATAACACATTTTTAGGATAAAGCAAATGAAATTTATCACAATATTATTACACGAATCCAAATATCAACTATATGGAGCTCAATAGGAACAGGAACAAAATCATTTTCTAGATATTCAACATACTATGTCTAAAATCATTGAATAAGTATTTTTCGCCATCGTGACATACAACATAATACAAAATTACCTTCTTTAGTTCCACCTTTGGAGGAGCAGGTTCTTGATAAAAGCTTGGCATGGGAGTTGCTTTAAATTTTAAGCTCTTCCTTAACATTTTGATCTCGGCTTCCTGAATTTCCTGTTAGAGAAATGAAAGAAAAAAATGGAAAATGCTACAAGATAACCCTACAACAAAAAATGTAATACACCTACAAGATTCAGAAGCAGAAAAAGTCACAACACCTTAGTCTTGGCTTGCAGATTAGCCTTCTCAACTTCCTTTGCACGGATTTTTTCTTCAAGATTGGAGTAAAACTGTCCAAATGCCACAAATTATTTTTTCGTTAGTTGAATTCACGGTGAAAGACAATCAAGCATATATTATAAGCTTCAACGACTCAAGCAGAAAGCTAACCTCTTTCCTTTTCTTAGCTCTTTCATCACACTTGAAATTGATATCGTAGGTTGGAAGACTACCTACTTTGCGAGTTTTGGCATCTGATGCACCGGTAGGACTACTATGAAGTAACAAAGGATAAACTGAAAGATTTTTCATCCTTTGACGCTAATATAAAAAGAACTCCATGGCAAAGGAGCAAAGAGAGAGAAAAAGTATAAACTCATTTAGGATACGAAGATAATTCCGCACTTCCATCAACTTTATTAGGGGCCACTTTCTTCAAAGGCTTCAGTTTTGTTGTTTCCCTGCAGTAACGAAATTATAGTTCACAACCTTACTGGGGAAAAAGTTATTCATAAATAAGCAACAGTTGATTTTGGCATCTTTCAAAAATGTTTTGGCTTCATGCAACAAGTATGGAACTACATGATCAAATGAGCAATAGGACATACTTAAGGCCCTCAGAGTGGGCAGCACTTGGAGAAGCTGATGCTACTTCAGCATGACCTGGTTGCTGCTAGAAGACAGCAAAAAAGGAATATGATATTGATAACAATAAACAGAAGCAGATGAAGCTGCAATATTGAAATTCAGATTGTGGTTACTCTGGACTGTATGTCTATAAGTGTACACCATAAATTAGACCTAAAACGTTTACCTTAGCACGATTAACATTTAGATGAGCCAATGTAGGTTTTGAATAGTACTCAGTAGTTTTCTTGTCACTGAATGATTTACTCTTTGCATCAGTGCAAAATGGCTGTTTCGGACGCGATTTAAAAGAACGGAACAAACCTTACCTCGGAACTGACACAAGCATTGCTTTTTGCAGCTGTCATAGCTTCACGACTGACCTCTTGGACAGAAGAGCCAACTGTTTCACTATCATTCAATACTACTGTACTCTGGAAACTCCTCTCTAGTTCTTTAGTACTGGAACTTGCATGAGGCATCCCGTTTGGTATGCTAGCAACAACTTCAGGAAGTTGGTGAACACCATTTCCAAAGCCCAACCCGTTTACAGAAATAGCTACGTTATTGACAACATCCATCATGCTCTATAATGTTTAAAAATTTGCAACCACAATTCTACAAGTCAAAACCACAAACAAAAAATACCTCGTAAATGGAGATTACACAAGCAGAAATCAAAGGTTTTTAAGTATAATAATTAAACCCCCAATAGTAGGCTCTCAAGACATACAGTCTCATCTCCACAATACAACCAATCCCCTAGACAGCAAATTATATATAAAAGATTACTAAAGAAATGCTACAACTACAAAAAGAACTCAACTTTGAAAATTCAAGTCTCACAACACAACAAACTCTCATGTATGACAAACAATACCTTCTATTATTTCAACCGTTCGTCACTCTGCATAGAGACTAAAAACACACAAATAAAAAACTCAGTAAGCAAGTACCATTTCTACTGAACCATGAACCCCTTTGTAAATATACAGTAAAATCAACATTTACAATATCACCATCCTCTAATTTCTTGAAACAATTAGAAGTGACAAATGGCACACAGCCTAAACAATTTTTTATCAAAAAAGTACATCTTTTCTCGGTTCAAAACTACGCATCTAGTAAAAACATATGCCATGATAACATCCACCAAAGAAAGAGCTCAGGCGCAGGTGAAAATTGAGAAAAGACAAACTGCCAAGACTCATCAGTAGTAAAATAATGATTAATTTGACAGAAATGAAGTCAACAGATGTTTGCATGACTGAGGATATGAGAATGTATGTACACATGTACATTTCTGATCAACTTTTTTATGCCCTTACCAGTAACAAATAAATTAACAGTATCAACTATATAAATAAGTACATATACTTGTAGCATATGTATATCTAGAATTAGAGCCTATAATATTAATAACTCAATGATATGAATGGACACATTGACACCAACAGATCTTGATTTGAAACATATAATGGGTTTCATTAGCACATGCAAACATTTCATATTACTGTGACTAAAACCAGTGGCTTTTGGACTAAAAGCTGAAAGAAGAAGAGGAGTTTATGAACTTACTTTCAAGATCCTGAAAAAGAGCCCTTGATTGTCGACACTCCTGGTCCTGACGCTTCATTTGTTCTGAAAATATTCTACATGATCTGTATTATCATAGAAAGGATAAGGAAGAAAGCACTGAAAGAGGACATGAAGAAACTGAAAAGGTCCAATCCTTACTGCTCATCCAGGAAGATGTCTCGAAACTTACAACATAAAAAAACAATAAATTTCTTAAAAGAAACCAGATCTGCTCACTTTTATGTGCAAGATTAAATTTGGTAATCCAATTTTCTTTTTATGTCAGGTAACTCCCCACTACTAATACTGGAGCAAAATACCCTATAACATGCTTCACCAACACTAAACAGATTTAGCTTTTAAGGAAATTGTTACCTTTTTTCAATTTCATTCTCACTTGCTTGACATGCTATAATGAGAAGCTATTTCTTTTCACCCATGTATAGCCACAAAAGTCTCTTAGGTGCAACAGCCAATCAATAAAAGAAAAACTTATTCATTACTAACCGGACAAGGCAAGAATGTTGGAAGCACAAAATGAATGACATATTCTTCACGAAATTGCAGTTGTTCTTGGCCGTACATTGAACAACCATAAAATAGCAATACAAAACCCATTGACAGAAAGTCCAATTTTGCCATGCTTCTGCTACTGTCAACTCATTGTCAATAGAATATAAAGCTCTAGAGCATCTAAAAGATGTCTATTCTGCCTTCACCATTTCTTGACAGGGATCCTCTCAGGGCTAAAGAGAAAGATAGGGAGATTTCCTACTCTGAAGATAGGCAAGCTCATGTAGTACCCAAAATTACCATTAGATTTGGCCTTTTGGGTAGCAAGAAACTAACCACAAAAGAAATTAGTAGAAGAGCAAGGTACTAATGTCGCCATAACCACAAAATACACGTACTTAGAACACAAGTATCTTTATCATATAGATTCAACTATTACAAATAGAGAAAGCATATCACCTGCTGATAAATTTAAGTAACCTGCAAATCAACAGTAAAATGAGCATCCATATCTTCCATCTTGGATGCAAGCAATAAACATCTCGTAGCTAACGACCGAAATTGACCAGCTTTCCTTCTCTGCAAAACAAAAAAAGCAAAAAAAGCAATGCATCATGCAATCATCTACATTGGAGAATATTATAATTGGAAGACAAATTGCATGCATCTATGTAAGAATTATAGCAAATTCATATATATATATATATATATATATATATATATATATATATATATATATATATATATATATATATATATAGAGTTCACATACAAAAACAGAGCACTCCAAAGCCAGAATGGATATGAGCCTACAAAGCACAAAAGGCCAAAATGAAATTGAGAAAACTATTAAATATTCCTATCACTTCATGAAAAATTATCACACGACTTGAGCGCTAAGCTCAAAACTTGGCTGCTAATTAAGAGAAACCTAGCATGAAGCAATAATTCTTGGCTGCTAGTAAATAGACATAATTTGACAGGTTTGATTGCAGCTACACCTAGCATGAAGCACTAATTTTTCTTTCTATGGTTGAAAATTGTTAAGGCCACACGATCGAGCAAATGAATAACTATTTTCTCATATGATTTTGGGCAATCTCATCTCATGAAATAAGCTTGAATTTGAGTGAGGTAGTACAACTAGTTTAATTTTTAAGAATTTACCTTAATACTGAATTTAAGACTTTTAGCACCATATCATAAGTCACAATGCTCTCGAGCATTCGAAAACTCAGGAGTTGATACCCTAAAGTTAGAGGTTTGCCAATTCGACAAACCAGTAATGAACGATAAGAAATTTTCATAGATTATACCCTATAAGAATGATATTTAAATTCAATGCAAAGACCTTATGAAACATAGTTTATGCCAATTAATAATATAAAATTCATAAACTGATGTTTAGAGTCAACTTCAGAAAAGTTCCAAATATAGAATGAATGCAATACAGAAATAGACTACGATCAAAGTTTTAATAAATTCAAGATGTCAAAAGCAAACATAACTTAAAGACTGACCTTTTAGAAAGATCATCTTTGGCAAATTATCTATACGAACATTCGTTCTAAGAATTTAGACTAACACTAGCCACACCCTAACGAAAATAAAACCCTAACAATTGGGGTTCAAAAAATCAACAAAAAGTAATATATTAAATACACCATCACACCCTAAATATTATAGAAAAAAGGAACGATTACAAAAGAAAATACACAAATTGAAAAAGAAAAACTTACATCTAAAATCAGTTTCTGACGGAGTGTCTTCTACGTTGAAGATTTTTTGCTATAGAAATCACCGACTGCCGAGTTCGTAGGTTGAACAAGAGGATGCTGAGCAGATAGCCTGAATGTTAGCGAAACGGACACATATCTTCTGAAGATCTCTCACTAGACTACTGGATTTGAGGGATTTCAATGTGTGAAATTAAAAGGGGAAAATGGGTCTGAGGAATTAGTGTGATTTGAGGAAAATCGAAATCATAATTAGAGATGAGGGAAAAGTGAAAAAGATTCAGAATTGGGGAAAATGTGACTGGAGCTAGATTGAAACGAAAAAGGGAAAATGGGGATGATTGATTAGAGTAATTGGGGGAAGAGTTAGATCGCAGCTAAAGGAAAAGTGTGAAACGGGTTTAGATTTGGGGTGAAGAGGTAACTGGAGCTAGACCACATCTACTTTTATTTAGAAAATAAATAAAAATTGTGGGTTTTGACTATATATTATATATTAAAAATAAAAAAAAGGTAAAAAGGTTTAATTACAGAGTACTAGATTTGGCGGGCTAAGCGAAAAAATTTAGGAAGGAACAATAACCGTTCCTATAAATATATTTTGGATAAAAACTGTTGCCACTCATAGATATATTGTAACAGTTAAAGAAACTGTAGCTATAGGAAAACGTACGGCAACGGTTATTATACAATGGCAACGGTTTGGTTGCTAAAGTGTACTAATTGCATCCAAAACCTTTGGTAACGGTTAAAACCGTTGCAATAGAGGATCTATGGCTACGGTTATACAACCGTTGCTACAACTTCCGTTGCTATAGGCTTACTTTCCCGTAGTGTAATCAACCAAGGGAGGATAGTTTTCGCAGATGAAGACATCCCAAATGTGACAAATAACCCATTTCCAGCCCACAACAATGGGCCAGTAATCGGGATGATTTGTGAAGATAAGAAGTTTGACCCGGCCTTGAAAGCAATAATTGCCATCACTGACGTGGAGAAGCAGCCTGATGTCACCCCAAAACGACAGAAAATGGGGAAAAGATTGAAGTTGCCAAGACTGGATCTGAAAAGAAAATCGAAATGAAGGCATCGTCTGAAAAGAATGGAGTTCTTTACTTCCCGCGAGGCCGAGTAGAAAGACCCCTGTCAATAGGTGCTCCCAAAATGTTTCATTTGAAGAGGGAAACAACGATGTATGTACCGAAGGGAACCTATGTGGCCCGAAAGCCAATTGAACCACTACAACCAGATGAGCCCATGGTTATTGCACGCATGCAACAGAAACCCATGAAAGATCCATCCGTTGTACCTTGGAGTTATCAACGGACACTAATTACACGCAAAGGAAAAGAGGTTGCAGGAGAATCATTTGGGAGCATCTTGGGGCAAAAGTATTTGAACACGCAGGAAATAAATAATGCCACACAAAGGCGTTTCCCATCCAAAAAACCTATAAGCGCTGAAGAAGCAGAGGTCTTCTTTCAGAAGATGCAAATGCCCGATTATGAGGTAATAGACCAATTGCGCAAATACCCGGAGCAGGTATCCATGTTGTGCCTATTAATGAAGTCTGCTGAGCATCAGAAGGTTTTGCTAAAAACCTTGAATGAGGCATATGTGCCTGTTGAGATTTCGTCTGAACAACTTGAAAGAATGGCGGAGAGGTTCTTCGCAGTCAATCAGGGTTCTTTCAGTAAGGCTGATTTGCCTCCGGAAGGGGCGGCCCACAATAAGGCTCTACATTAGACTGTCAAATATGAAGTCTACTAGATAAATAGGGTCATGGTGGTTGGAGGCTTAGGAGTCGATATATGCCCGCTTTCCACTATGTACCGCATAGGAATTGGAGCTGAAAGAATTCAACCCAACAACGTATTCGTGCGAGCCTTCGATGGTGTGAAAAGGGACACGATCAGGGAGATTGATTTGATTCTGACCATCAGCTCGATAGAGTTCGAAGTGACATTTCAAGTTCTGGATATGGACACTTCTTACAACTTTCTTCTGGGAAGGCCATGCATTCATGCAGCTGGGGCTGTACCCTCTACCCTTCATCAGATGTTAAAGTTTGAACACAAGGGACAAGAAATCGTGGTCCACGGGGAGGATGAGCAATCGATCTACTGGGATCCATCCATCCCATGCTTAGAGGCGGAAGAAGGAAGCGAGCACATCGTTTATCAAGCTTTCGAGGTTGTATTGGCAGACCAACATGAAGAAGGGAACCCTTGCCCCAAACCTTTTTTCTCTAATGCCTCCATCATGGTGGCAAAAGAAATGATCAAACACGGCTTCCAGCTAGGAAAAGTTTTGGGAAAGTCCTTGCAAGGTGTATCAAAGCTGATAACGTTTCCCACGGCCGAAAAGTTCTTTAGAGTAGGCTTTCGCCCTACCCCTGAAGATGAGAAATGGGCCAATAAAAGCAAGGAAAAAGGATGGGTTATACCACGACCGTTGCTACATTTGTGCCAAACTTTTGTTCGACCAAGATACAGTGAAGAAGAAGAAGATGAAGATGAGATCTTCACATCAGAGGAAATCGAAGACATCAGTAGGCTATGAGGCAAATGCTTTGCTATGTTAACATGGTTCAGTTGGCACCGCTGAGATGCTGTATGTGAGTCCAGAGGCCAAATTGCAAAATTGGAAGGCCACACCATTCCTAGTCAGGTGGGAGTTCTGGTAGATTTGTCCTGTCATTTTTTCTTTCATCACAAGTTACTTCAGGACGTAACTTGGATGTTTTTATTTGTTTTCTTGAATTTTCAGTCTTCCAAATCTAACTTTGTTTATCTTCAGAAAATTCCAAGAAAATGAAATAAATATGTCGTCGTCATTTTGCACTCTTTCTAATTTTTTATTATTTATTCTCTTTTTTCACTCATAATAATGCGGATTTAAATAACATGATATGCTTGCAGACTTCATGCTCAAATCTAAACACTCCACCTAATCTGGAAATAATGAACCAAGAACCGAAATATGATGAAGAAGAGGCTTTTAGGGAAATAAATTGAGAATTGGAACATTTTGAGAATAAACCTAATCCAAACTTGAATGATGCCGAACCGGTTAATTTGGGAACCGCTGAAGAGATCCGAGAGACCAAGATAAGCATCCATACAGATGAGAAAAGCCGAGATGCAATAATCCAACTCTTGTTTGAGTTTAAAGATGTGTTTGCTTGGTCTTACGATGACATGCCAGGATTAGTAGCCGATCTAGTGGTGCACAAGTTTCCAATCTACCTTGACTGTCGCCCAGTGCAACAAAAGCAAAGGAAGTTAAAAACTGACATCATTGATAAAATCAAAGAAGAAATCACTAAGCAGTTAAAAACAGGGGTAATTCGAGTGGTACAATACACCACATGGTTGGATAATGTTGTGCTTGTGCAAAGAAGGACGGAAAAACTCGAGTATGCGTGGATTACCGAAATCTGAATAAAGCAAGTCCTAAAGATAACTTTCCTTTACCGAACATCCATATCCTCGTTGGTAACTGTGCAAAACATGAGATACAATCGTTTGTGGATTGTTATGCGGGATATCATCAAGTGTTGATGGATGAATAGGACGCCGAGAAGACTGCTTTTACCACAGCTTGGGGCACTTACTGCTACCGAGTCATGCCATTCGGTTTGAAAAATGCCGAAGCAACATACATGAGAGCTATGACTACCATTTTCCACGACATGATGCATCAGGAAATAGAGGTGTATGTGGACGATGTGATCATCAAATCCAGAACTCAGGACGATCATGTGCGAGACTTGAGGAAATTCTCTGAAAGGTTGCGGAAGTACGACTTGAAGTTGAATCCGGCCAAATGCGCTTTCGGAGTCCCATCAGGTAAACTCTTGGGTTTCATAGTTAGTAGAAGAAGTATTTAATTGGATCCCACAAAGATAAAATCCATAAGGGACTTACCTCCTCCAAGAACAAACAAAGACGTAATGAGTCTTCTGGGCCGACTAAACTACATCAGTAAGCTTATCGCCCAATTGACTTCTACATGTGAGCCCATATTCAAGTTGTTGAAGAAAGATGCTGCGATCAAGTGGACAACTGAATGTCAAGAAGCTTTCGGCAAAATCAAAGAATATTTGTCGAACCCTCCAGTCTTAGTCCCACTAGAGCCAGGGAGACCTCTTTTCTTGTATTTAACCGTCTTGGAAAACTCTTTTGGCTGTGTCCTCGGACAGAGTGACATGACAGGGAAGAAAAAATAGGCAATCTACTATCTGAGCAAAAAGTTCACTAGTTTTGAGGTCAAGTACACTTTGCTGGAAAGAATGTGTTGTGCTCTAACATGGGTCACTCAGAAATTGAGGCACTACCTCCAAGCTCATACGACTCACCTCATTACCCGGTTGGATCCTTTGAAGTACATATTCTAGAAACCGATGCCTACCCGAAGATTGGCAAAATGGCAAATCCTGCTCACTGAGTTTGACATAGTCTATGTCACTCGCACGGCAATGATGGCTCAAGCGTTGGCAGATCACATGGCCGAAAACCCGATCAACAAGGAGTATCAAGCATTGAATACCTACTTTCCTGATGAAGAAGTGAACACGACAGAAGTTGTTTCAGAGGACATTCATGCTTGGAAAATGCTCTTCGATGGGGCGGTAAACGCTAAAGGTGTAGGGATTGGGGCAATTTTGATCTCCCCTGCCGGTCAGCATTACCCAACTACGGCTAGACTCCATTTCTTCTGCACGAATAATACGGCTGAGTATGAATCTTGCATCATGGGCATGAATATGGCAATTGATCAAGGCGTTGAAGATTTGTTGATCATGGGAGATTCAAATCTGATTATCAAACAATCTCAAGGTGAATGGGAAACTCGGGACATTAAGCTCTTCCCTTACTAACAACATGTGAATATCCTTGGCAAGCGATTTGTATAGATAGAGTTCAGGTACATCCCACGATGTCACAATGAATTGGCTGACGAACTTTCCACTCTAGCTTCAATGCTACCTTATCCAGGAAACGCCCACGTCGATCCTTTGGAAATCTAAATCAAGGAAAGACACGTTTATTGCAATGCAATTGAAGAAGGACCAAACATCAAGCCATGGTACTACGATATCAAGAGATTCTTGAAAACACAAGAATACCCTGAACATGCTACTGGAGATCAAAAGAGGACCATTAGGCGACATACAAGTGGTTTCTTTTTGAGCGGCGAGGACTTGTATAAATGAACCCCGGATCTTAGCCTTTTAAGGTGTGTTGATGCTGAAAAAGCAGGAAGAATCATGCACGAAGTAAACGCAGGAGTGTGCGGACCTCACATGAATGGTTATGTTTTGGCCTAGAAAATCCTTCGAGTTGGGTATTATTGGATAACCATGAAGAAAGACTACTTCGGTTTTGTCCGGAAATGCCATCAATGTCAGGTACATGGAGATCTGATTCATGCACCTCCAACTGAGCTACATCCCATGTCAGTGCCGTGGCCATTTGTCACTTGGGGAATGCATGTCATTGGCCCAATTGAGCCAAAAGCTTCGAATGAGCACCGATTCATACTGGTTGCTATCGATTACTTCACAAAATAGGTCGAAGCTGTCACTCTCAAATCAGTCACCAAGAAAGCCGTGGTGGATTTTGTACACTCAAATCTTCTCTGTCATTGTGGTATACCTGCAACTATCATCACAGACAATGCTACGAATCTGAATAGTCGTTTGATGGAAGAAATATGTGAGAAATTCAAAATAACGCATAGGAACTCCACTCCTTATCGGCCCAAAGCCAATGGTGCCGTTGAAGCAACAAACAAAAACATTAAGAAGATTATGAGAAAGACAATCCAGAGTTCTAGACAATGGCATGAACAATTTCCTTTCGCCTTACTCGGATATTGTACTACAGTGCGCACATCGGTAGGGGCAACCCCATACCTGCTAGTCTATGGAACCGAGGCTGTGATACCGGCAGAGGTAGAAATTCCTTCACTCCGGATGATTGTTGAAGCAGAGATTGAAGATAGCGAATGGGTTAAGACTCGATTAGAGCATTTAACTTTAATTGATGAAAAGCGAATGGCTGCTGTCTATCACGGGCAGTTGTACCAACAAAGGATGGATCGTGCTTACAACAAGAAAGTACGACCTAGAAATTTTGAAGTAGGTCAGTTGGTTTTAAGACGCATTCTTCCACATCACCAGGAATCGAAAGGAAAATTCGCTCCTAATTGGAAGGGGCCATACATCATCAGGAAGATACTGCCGAGAGGAGCATTATACTTGGGAGATATGGAAGGAAAAGATCCTGAGACAGCTGTGAATGCAGATGCTGTCAAAATGTATTATGTCTGAGTTTGCTTCGGTGATGTCCTTACAAGTCGAAATGATTGAAGGTTTTTACTCCAGCCCCAAACACTACCAACGCTTTTTATAAACCCTTGGAGCCGGTTACCCTCTTTGAAATCCAAAACCAAAAAAAAGAAAAAGAAAAGAAAACCAAAAACAAACCAAAAAAAAAAAAAACAAAACAAAGTTCTTGAACTACGTTCTGACTTGGTTCCGAAAGGATACATAGGCAACCTCTCCCTGAGGTTCAGTCACACCAAAACAAAAATCCAATTTCCCCGAAAGTTGAAACTAGGGCAGATGATATGGCGATTCAGTTTGGATCCATCAAGATGGTTCCAAAGTTGTAATTTTGTCTATAATTCTTGTTACCCAAATCGAGTACAAGTCCTTCAAGATCGACGCGGAGAAATAGGAACTGAGAAAACATCATTGTTGGATCCGAAGCGTTTGGAATAAAAAGAAATAAAATGAGAGGGTTTTATTGGTGAAAACCGTCGGGCACCATGAGATGATATAAGTAGAGAAATATAAAATGAGAGAGTCCGTTAGTAAAATATCACAAAGAGTGCTATCTGGCGATAGTAAGAAGAGAAATGAGAGAGGTCGATTGGCAAAAACCCGCAAAAGGGCGCTATAAACCGAAAAGGGTATTTCACCACTAGAGGTCCTGGCACAGCTCCCTAGCTTGGAAACATAGACCCGTTTTGGTTCATAAGGAAATGAGAGTTTGTGATGATCGAGCATTTAGTTCGAGAAGCATGTCATGTCGGTTTGAAGTTAGCATACACCTCAGATAAGTCCTTTTTCCCCGAAAGGGACACTTCTATTTATATTCATTTTTTCATTCTTTGTTCATTTTTCTTTGAATTCCTTTTGTTTTAAGTTTGAATTCAGAAATTATTACAAATAAAGGTGACGGGACCGTTTATACAGAATTTCGTCTGGTAAAGAAGAAAAACCCAGCCTCAGTGGTATATTGATACAATCCCCAATTGATCATGATGCTCGATTGTTTCCAATGGAACGAATGTTAGGAAGGAAATGGAAATCAAAGGGTAAGGTCTTAGAAGAAACGGAACGAGGCAGAAAGATAGAAACCACACAGAAAAGTCCTCGTAGAATCCCGCGGATGAACCCGGTCAGTTTGAAAAAAAGTCACCCCCAAAGACAATTGGCAGCAAAGTTCTCAATGGAAATGGGGCAAAGATCAAGCAATGGAGATAATCAAGGCCACAAAGTCAACCACGTTTTCAACTAACAAAATGTTCTTTGTTGAAAGCAGGTCTATTTAATTGTGCAAGAAGAAGGTACAACCTAAAGAAGTGAAATACGCGAGCATTGAAATGGCTTTGAAACAAGAAAAACGCCTAAAAGGGGAAGTTTCTTTTCAAAAGCTTTATTTTATGCATTTGTTGATGGGTAAAAGGAAAACGCCTAAAAGAAGACCCAAAAGGAAGAAGAAAAGAAAGGAAAATGAAAACTCCAAAAAGAGAATCAAATCATGTCAGTCCAATATCTGTTTAAACCTCGGTCAGAAAACCGAGGGTCTTCCGGCCAGAAAGCCGTGAAACATTGTTTTTGAATTCCGACAAGAAAGTCGTGAAACTTTTCTTTCAAAATCCCGGTCAGAAAATCGAGGATCTCCCAGTCAGAAAACTGCGGAGCCATTTATTAAAGTCCCAGTCAGAAAACCGAGGGTCTTCCGGCCAATATCTGTTTAAACCCCTGTCAGAATACCGAAGGTCTTCCGGCCAGAAAGTCGTGAAACATTGTTTTGAATTCCGGCCAGAAAGCCGTGAAAACTTTCTTTCAAAATCCCAGTGAAAACCGAGGATCTCCCAATCAGAAAACTGCGGAGCCGTTTTTTTAAACCCCGGCCAGAAAGCCGAGGGTCTTCCGGCCAGAAAGGTGTTGAAATAATGCTTTTGAATTCCTGCATAAAGCCGTGAAAACTTTCTTTCAAAATCCCGATCAGAAAACCGAGGATCTCCCAGTCAGAAAACTGCGGAGCCGTTTTTTTAAACCCCGGTCAGAAAATCGAGGGTCTTCCGGCCAGAAAGCCGTTGAAACAATGCTTTTGAATATTGGCCAGAAAGCCGTGAAACTTCAAAATCCCGGTCAGAAAACCGAGGATCTCCTAGTCAGAAAATTGCGGAGCCATTTCTTCAAACCCCGGTCAGAAAACCGAGGGTCTTCCAGCCAGAAAGCCGTGAAACAATGCTTTTGAATTCCGGCCAGAAAGCCGTGAAACAATGCTTTTGAATTCCGGCCAGAAAGCCGTGAAAACTTTCTTTCAAAATCCTGGTTAGAAAACCGAGGATCTCCCAGTCAGAAAACTGTGGAACCGTTTCTTAAAACCTTGGCCAGAAAACCGAGGGTCTTCCGACCAGAAAGCCGTGAGATGTTTTTTTTGCATTCTGGCCAAAAAGCCGTGAAAACTCTCTTTCAAAATCCCGTTCAGAAAACTGAGGATCTCCTAGTCAGAAAATTGCGGAGCCATTTCTTTTAAACCCCGGCCAGAAAATCGAGGGTCTTCAAGCCAAAAAGCCGTGAAACGTTGCTTTTGAATTTCGGCCAGAAAGCCGTGAAAACTTTCTTTCAAAAACCCGCTCAGAAAACCGAGGATCTCCTAGTCAGAAAATTGCGGAGCCATTTTTTAAAAACCTCGGTCAGAAAACTGAGGTTCTTCCGGCCAGAAAGCTATGAAGCAATTCTTTTGAATCCCGGCCAGAAAGCCGTGAAGACTTTCTTTCAAAAATCCCGGTCGGAAAACCGAGGATCTCCTAGTCAGAAAATTGAGGAGCAGTTTTTTCAAAACCCCGGCCAGAAAATCGAGGGTCTCCCGGCTAGAAAATTGTGGAATGTTTATTTGTGAAACTATGGTTTTAAAAATCAAGATTCTCTTGACCAATACCAAAGAGTCATTTTAATCATTTTCTGTGTCACAACTAACTCACGAAATTTTCCTAGCAAAACTGGGGTGGAAAAATTTCGTTCGTTTGTTTGTTTTGTTGTCTAAATAGGTTTGACCTCGGGACGCAAGGATCGAGATAACCTACGAGTGGAACCTCAATCCAGAATGAAGAAAAGAAGAAAAGAACCAAAATAAAATGAGTTCAAACATTGGAGTAAACAGAGGCGTGATTTGCTTAGAATCTGATTGAAGTCACGAGTTCCGCCAATTCCCTTTCGCTCAATGTTACAAGAATAAACAAGTATGTACAACTTACAAGCATCAAGATTCAGATTGAGGTCTACAACAAAATCAGCTAAGACTTAAGATCAAGTTTTCAAGAGAATCATAGATAGGAATCTTGTAACTCATAGTTGATAGCATGGCTAGCTTAGCTTTAATTTCTCTTTTGTTGTAACAAGGAGGTCAGTAAGCAGTAAGCAGCAACAGTAGCAATGATAGCAGCAGTAACAGCAAAGTGTCAATCCACGGTAGTCCCAGCTACCAAAACTTCCCGCACGACATTGACCTGATTCCTCTTCAGCCCAGGATATGTAGGAAGCCTCCCGAAGCAAAGGCTCGGTCAAGATCTTTCCAAAATGTTTCACACGGAGTGCTCAAACGGACAAAAATCGCTCGTACTTGCTCATTATTCTTTGCACGAAAACTCTTCACATTTCCATGCAAAGAGGGGCAGCTTTGAGCACGTGATTTTTGTCTAACGTGAATTACTCCCAAAAACCAAAATAAAAATTGTCTATTTTACGGTGTGAATTTTTGTGAATTTTCGTGTTATTTTTGGTAATTGTTTGCATTCGTATATGCGTGATTATATGTGTTTAAATTAATAAAAAAATACAAAAATATGTCGTGTTTACATTTTTTGATCTAACTTTTCAATTAGGGGTAGTTAAGTTTATTTTACAAAAATAAAAAATCACAAAAATATATATTTTTTGCATCTTTAGCATTTAATGTCCCAAATTGTACAATTTTATTTTAAATTGTTATTTAATTATATGTGATAATTATTATTAGAAGTTTATTAGTATTTTTGATAAGTTAATTTGGTTTTATAAGTCAATTTAGGATATTTTAGTTTTTATTTTTAAGAAAACCAAAGAAAAGAAGCAAAATAGCTTAAAATTGGATTGGGCCAATTTAAAATTCCAAGCCCCAAATCGGAGCTCAATCCAAACAACCCTTTACCCAAACCCGGCCAAAAACTCGGTCTGCCCAGCCCTTCATTAAACGACGTCGTCTCTTTGTCCACCAATTGATCCAAGCCGTCCAGATCATTCCATCCAACGGTCCACAATTAACCAGTAATTTTATTATACCAAAGACCCCCAAACCCGACTACCCACTTTCATTTCCCCCATTTCCCCGTCATCTTCTCCATCAAGACCAAACACCCTAAAAAATCCTAGCTAGACGCCACCCTTCCCCCGCCTAAAAAACCCGGCGGCAACAACGCCGGTGACCACAAAACCAACACCCTTGGACCATCTAACCACCCCCAACCCTAATCTGTGATTGTTTTACCATGAATCATCCCAAAATCTCTCAAATCTTCGATTAAGTGTTCGAACCCAAAACCCAACCTACCCCAAATCCCCCCAAATTGAAACCCAATAATCCCCTAGCCTCCCACAAACCCCAGCCATCGTTGGTTCCACTCGAATCGAACCAGAAAGTCTCAAGCCCCAAAATCGAGTTTTAAAAACCCTAAATTTCGAATTAGGGATTTTATTTTCGAATTTCAGAGAAATTGGGGTCTAATAGACCTTAATTGATTTGTTTTCACTTGAAAACATTTCAATTAAGGTCCGTTCGACCTCGAATACCAAATTTGAGTGGTCCAGTCGCTGTTTTGATTCTATTTTCTCTCACTGATAGAGGTATTGCTTTCTTTCTTTTCTTCTTTGTTTATTTTTGTACTTGTTTTATTTGTTTTGATCATTTGTTTGTTCTGTCCTTTTATTGCAGTCTCTCTGTTTTCATTTCTTCTCGAAGACTTTTTATTTGGTCGCTTTATATCTGTTTGTTTATTGTAAATAAGATAGGAATTCGATTCGATTAATTTCGTCGAATGATTAATTCTGCATTTTGGTTATCTGTTCTGTCCGAAAGTTTGTATCATTGTTGAATTGAAGTTGAATTGTTTGTGTTTGAATTAGAAACGAATTGGTTTTAGCTTTATAAATCTTATTAGTTATTGACCAAATGTTTGTCATAATTCAATGGGATTTTTACATTTGATTAAAAAACTCAAGGCAGGATAATATTTCTGGGGGGTTTAAGATTTGGGATTAAAAAACTTATGACATGTGAGTTGGTCTATCAGTTTGGGAATCTCAGATTAATTAAGAAAGAATGTTGAGCTGTTTTAGCACATTTGCTGGTGGAAAGATCAGGCATAACATGAGTTTTTAATTAAAAAACTAAAAGGGGCTATAAGACTAGCAGCCTTCTAATTAAACAATTGAAAGGGAGGCTGTCTAGATGGCTGAGTGCCTTTAATAGTGGGATACAAGGGAGTATAATGGCTGGACAGAATTTTTAAAGATTAAAAAAGAGGGCTGTTGGCTTGGGTTTGAAGGCTATAAAAGAGAAGAGAACTTACACTTTGAGACACACAACCTCCAAAGAGAGCTTCTTACACAGATTCACTCCCTTGAATAATAGTTTTTCAGAACAGATAGATTCACACCCTTGAAAAAAATAGATTTCATACACATTTGGATACTGATTTTACATTGATTTCAATACTAAATCTTAGACTGCTTTGAGAAATAACTGCACATTCAGCAGTCTCTTTAGTTGGAATCAAGCCTGTTTTGTTTGTTTCAATTCGTAAACATATCTAGTTTCTTCACTAAAACTTGTTCTGTTGTGCTCCCTCTTGGTTTTTCTAGATTCTCAATTTTGGGTTTCAAATCATCTTTGGGATTGGTGTTTGTCTTCAGTTGCTGTTTTTCTCTTGGATTTCTGGCCGAGATTTGCTACTTCTGTTGTTGTTAGTTTGAATTTGGTTGGTTGTTGCTGCATATTGTTGCTAACTCCTCCTTTTTTACTCGATTTTACTTCCAGGTACTTCATTCTCTCTAATTCCTTGAAGTTTCATTCGATG
Organism: Nicotiana noctiflora; assembly: GCA_032618575.1. Taxonomy (NCBI): domain Eukaryota; kingdom Viridiplantae; phylum Streptophyta; class Magnoliopsida; order Solanales; family Solanaceae; genus Nicotiana; species Nicotiana noctiflora. Next base: position 20,836 of record JASVEL010010602.1, read on the forward strand.
TATCTGAATGATTTTGAAATCAATTTAAGAAGCATTGCTATCATCTGAATTTGCCTCTGTATTTCATTTTCTTGTTTCAAATTGCTGTCATAGATTTCCAATACACATCAGTGTCAATTAGAAATTCTGAAACTTGTTTAGTAATTAAACTAAAGGGACTTTGGATTATTGATTAGTAATTTTTAGAATTGGATTCAACCTTTTGATATACATTTTCTAGTTGTAAAATGTATTTGTACAGATGGGACTGTTGCGTACATTGATTTAAATCATGGATTGTTTAAATGAGTCCATGTTTCTTGTTAGCATGTATATTTGGCAACCTTAGTATTAAGTTTGAATTTTGTTCAAAGTTATGATGTTTAAAGTTTTAGGTAAAAACAGTCGAGTTCCTAGTACATATGTTCGTAATGAATAGTTAAAACTAGCTTTGAAGTTCAACAGTTAGTTTTCCTTTATTTGTTTTCGGTTTTCACTAATTAATTATTCTATTTAGCCAGTTATGGGCGAACAGATATTCCCGATCTAATTAATAAGTGAGGTATTAAAATTTATGCTCATACCTTGTTAAGAGACTAATTCGAATTAGATGCATTCCCAATTATTTAGTGGTAAATTTTAGTTAAAAATGGAATTATTTCATATGCCAATGTTTTACATAAGTAAATCAAGGAATAACTTCAATAAACATGAACACTAACTAAAGTATCATCAAAGTCAATATTTTCGCTTTACTTAGAATTAGCCTCTCGTTTAAAGTTTTGAATGTATAGTTTAATAAAAGCGTTTCAGTCCATTAAAAGCATATAGGATAACATGTATTAAAATCTGATATTTTTAGCCATTTATTATAATTGAATCGACTGTGCTAGAACCACAGGATCCGGGGGGTGCCTAATACCTTCCGTCGGATCAACAGAATTCCTTACTTAGAATTTCTGGTTCGCATACTTCATTTGGAAAGTCAAAATTTCCTTGATTCGGGATTTAAATAAATTGGTGACTTGGGACACCTTAATTTATTCCAAGTGGCGACTCTGAAATAAATAAATAATCCCGTCTCGAATATTGTCACTTAAATTGAAAAAACTCCCTTCTGCATCTATCCTACGGGGAGGGCGCGCCAAAAGGAGGTGTGACAACTCTGGCGACTCTGCTGGGGACACAAACCCAGAACCACTGGTTCAGGGTTTAAGAATTCGAGCTTTGAATAATTATTGTATTTGGCTTATTTATTATCTGATTTTGTTATATGTTTGTATTTAATGTGCTAAATGTTACTTTTACCGCTTTGATATTTTGTGAATTGTATATAAATTGTGCTGATACTCATTTTCTCTCCTGAGTCTCTTTAAAATATAATATCAGGCATTTTCTGGACATAGCCCGTTTTCTGAAGATAGCTGTGGTGCTTGGCACCCGGTGAAGGATTTTTAGTCACACATGTTTAGGCGGGGAGTATTGTCAATTAGGCCGGAAAGCCATGCTACCGGTGCACTAACACTCCTCGACTCGAGTTGTCCGCTCGAGTAAAGCTAGTCTAGACACCTTTTCCAACAGGATGATGACTTAGAATGACAAAACCTTATGCCGGATCCTCGATAGGAATGTCTATTTGCATCATGTGCATATTTGACTTAGGAGGCTCAACACAGGGGTTGGGCCTGTCTAGGATAGGTGTACCTGAATCAAAAGACCAACTTGATGCATATTTGTCTGTGCATTTATTTGTTTCGATCTTACATGCCGACCGGTTTGTTATTAAATAAGAGAGAGGGTAAGAAGTGGAATATGTCAGGACGTAAAGTCAAAATAATTTTATGGAAAGTAGTCTGTTTTCTTAGAAAATAATTTTTTGAAAAATGAAAAAAAAAAAAAAAAAATTTCAAACAAATTTTGTTAATTTTACGAAAAATAGTTAGTTTTTTGAAAATAATTTTTTTTTTGAAACATGCAAAAAAAAAAAATTTCCAAATAAATTTTGTTAAATTTATGAAAAATAAGTTAGTTTCTCTTAAAATAATTTTTTAAAAAATGCTGTTAAAAATAGTTTGTTTTCTTTTCCTAAAATGATTTAGTTCTTTTGTTTCCGAACTACGCGGGTTTGATTCTCACCGGATATGAGATACGTAGGAAAACCTCATCGGTTTCGACCCCAATTTTCAAAAAAAGAAAAATATATATATTTTCCTTTAGTTCATTCTTTTAAATCTCCCCTTAAGAAAATTCAAAAAAGGGGGATAAAAGTAGTTTTAAAAACTAAAAAAAATGGTTTCGTTCTTTCTACTATTTTTCCTGAAATAAAAACAAATCAATAAAAATCAAAATTAAAAAATATGGGTTTCCTTCATTTTTGAAGTACTTTTCTAAAAAAAAAGAAACAATAATCCAAAAAAAGGAAAAACATTATTTCTTCATTAGAAAAAGAGACAATAAGTGAAAATTCAAACAAAAATATTTTTTTTCTTTTACTCCAAAGCGAATAATTTTTTTTAGAAGTCTTTCTTTCAAAAAAGCAAAACAAAAAGTAAAAAAAAAAATATAAATATATTTTTCTTTCTTCTTTTAAAGCGTTTCTTTCAAGAATTAAAAAAAAATTAGTTTATTTACTCCATTCCCGATGATTCGAACTACGCTCGATCTGATTCATGTAAGGACATGATACGTAGGCAATCCACATAAGATTCGACCGTCACTAAAAAAAGAAAAATGAAAAAAAAAAGTGTAAATGAAAATTGATAAAGAGGAAGAAGATGAAAGCAAAGGAAAGTATAAGCCGGAGTAACGCATTACAATCGAATACAAGTAGCAACACGATCAACTGTATAAGTGCATCACACCCAACGTGAGATTACTTATCTGGTATGTTGATTCAGACTAACCATTTGTTTGCCAAACTCCAGTTTTTAGAAAAGGGTGGTTGATTTTGTGGTACTCTGGCCTCAGATTCATACTTCACAGGAAAAGTTCAGCAGCCCGAAAGTACTCATCCTTAGTTCACAAGGTTGAAAATAAGTGCCAACATGTCTTCAGAAATCCCTCTACCAACCGTTCCCATTTCGGAAGAAAGCTCCATATCAGCCGTTCTAGTTACTAAGTCAGCAGCTGCGGAGGAAAATAGGATTTTGCGCTGTCGCATGCTGGAGATGTTAGATGATTGGAATAACTGGAAAGAGCCCCCAAGTCTGATCCCTGGGTACCCCAAACTATTCCTCAGATCAAATGGGATTTCTAATACCCCTACCAATTACCCACCTACACTGTTTGGATATTCTAATGTCACAACCCTCTCCGAATCACCCTGTACTTCCCATCCTCGGGTGACAGCATTGGATACATCCACAAGAACATTAGTTGGTTTGACCGTTCCAATCACAGCGCATCCCGCCACATATACCCCTTTCTTGGATTCCTCTTCCTTTACATTCCCGGCACCACCCCTTGCACGGGATCCTACCCAGGTTGCCACCAATGTCTATCCTCAGCCATCCCAATATGAGTTCATGCCAAGCCAAAATCCAAAAGCTCCCGAGCAGGATGAAATGGCAAAGAGAATGAGAAGCTTGAAGCAGAGTCTGAAAAACATGCAAGGTCTGAGCGGGTAGAAAAGTGTTTCTTACGCCGATTTGTGCATATTCCCACATGTCCATTTGCCATCAGGCTTTAAAATGCCGAAGTTTGAAAAATATGATGGGCATGGTTATCCTATTGCTTACCTCAAGCAGTATTGCAATCAGTTGCGAGGTGCCGGTGGCAAGGAAGAATTGCTAATGGCATATTTCGGAGAGAGTCTGGTTGGGATAGCTTCAGAATGGTACATGGACCAAGACATATCTCGCTGGCACATTTGGGACGATTTGGCTAGAGATTTTGTTAAACAATTCCAGTACAACATCGACATTGCATCGGATAGGAACTTTTTATCGAATTTGAAGAAGAAGCCCTCAGAGAGCTCAGGGAATATGCCATCAATTGGCGTGAACAATCATCTAGGGTGAAACCCCCTATGGATGAAATCGAAATGGTCACTACCTTCCTCCATGCTCAAGAACCGGACTATTTCCAAAACATAATGTCAGCGATGGGAAAACCTTTCGCCGTGGCAATCAAAATTGGAGAGATGGTGGAGAATGTCTTAACAACTGGTAGAATTTTTACTCAAGCGGCCATTCGAGCAACCTCCCAAGCCATCTAAGGCGTGTCTGGAGGGATGCGTAGGGGCAAAAAGATACAAGAAACTATCATAGCGGCAGTAGAAGATAGAAGATACCGAGCCCAAGACAGGTATTCTCTGAAAGGCCCCCCCAGCATTAATATTCACACCACGACATGACCTATGCACCTCCGCCTCCACCCTACGCGTTCATGAATGCTCAACCTTTTGCACGGCCACAGCCACCAGCCAACAGAAATCCACCTCCATTCCAAAGAAACCAACCTCCCTACCTAAACCAATATAACTCCCGACCAAATAACACCCGCCATCGTGAGCCACCCAAGTCGAACTTTACACCGATTGGGGAACTATATTCCACTCTCTTTCCCAAACTCAGGGAAGAAAACTTATTACAGCCCGTTCCACAGAATAGGCAGAATCTGGACTCTCCTGCCTACTAACGAGAAATATACTGTGCCTACCTTTTGGGGGTTAAGCGGCATAGCACCGACCATTGTTGGACCCTAAAGAAGGCGGTGCAAGACCTAATCAACCAAGGGAGGATAGTTTTCGCAGATGAAGACGTCCCAAATGTAAACAAATAACCCATTGCCAACCCACAACAACGGGCCAGTAATCAGGATGATTTGTGAAGATAAGGAGTTTGACCCGGCCTTGAAAGCAATAATTGCCATCGCTGACATGGAAAAGCAGCCTGATGTCACCCCAAAACAATAGAAAATGGGGAAAAAGATTGAAGTTTCCAAGACTGGATCTGAAAAGAAAATCGAAATGAAGGCATCGTCTTAAAAGAATGGAGTTCTTTACCTCCTGCGAGGTCGAGTAGAAAGACCCCTATAATTAGGTGCTCCCAAAAGGTTTCATTTGAAGAGGGAAACAACGATGTATGTACCGAAGGGAACCTATGTGGCCCGAAAGCCAATTGAACCACTACAACCAGATGAGCCCATGGTTATTGCATGCGTGCAACAGAAACCCATGACAGATCCATCCGCTGTACCTTGGAGTTATCAACGGACACTCGTTACACGCAAAGGAAAATAGGTTGCAGGAGAATCATCTAGGAGCATCTTGGGGAAAAAGTATTTGAACACACAGGAGATAAATAATGCCACACAAAGGTGTTTCCCATCCAAAAAACCGGTAAGCGCTGAAGAAGCAAAGGTCTTCTTTCAGTAGATGCAAATGCCTGATTATGAGGTAATAGACCAATTGCGCAAAAGCCCGGAGCAGGTATCCATGTTGTCCCTGTTAATGAAGTCCGCTGAGCATCAGAAGGTTTTGCACAAAACCTTGAATGAGGCATATGTGCCTGTTGAGATTTCGTCTGAACAACTTGAAGGAATGGCGGAGAGGTTCTTCGCAGTCAATCAGGTTTCTTTCAGTAAGGCTAATTTGCCTCCGGAAGGGGCGGCCCACAACAAGGCTCTGCATTTGACTGTCAAATGCGAAGGCTACTACATGAAGAGGGTCATGGTGTTTGGAGGCTCAGGAGTAGACATATGCCCGCTTTCCTGTCACGCCCCAAATCAAGGGACATGACCGGCGCCTGACTAGGTAGCCCCAGTCAAGCGGACCTGGGTTCCTTTATATCCCACGCGATTCCCCTGTGTTGTTTATTACTCAAAAACCAAAGATCTTACCAATTATAACTGATTTCACAATGTACAAACATAACCATACAATTTATTTACTAACAAGTTACAATTTACAGCACCCGACATATACATATACATACATAGGCCATAGTCCCACAGTTTACTGTCTACGGAGCCTCTTGGATTACAAAGGAGGATACAATACTTTCCGGTAACAAGGCTCCGGCTATACCTTACACAAAATCAAAATAAAGTCTAAACAAGAGTGGCACGAGCCACGTAGGGCCCCGAAAGGAAAGGGGCTCACCAAAACGGGCAGTGGAAGATGAAGGATGCTACTGCCGATGAGCTGAAGTACCTGCTACTGATTCACCTACAATCATAATACGAATGTAGCGTCCCCGGCAAAAGGGACGTCAGTACACTAGAATTGTACTGGTATGTATGGACAAACTTTGTCCCAAGTAAACTCAAGCCATTAAATTACATCAAGAATTAATTAAGCCGGCCAACCATATTTTCCACATTTTCCTCATTTCAGATAATTCTCAACACAAAGCAAGTTCTAAGATCAACAAATAGAACAATAACCAATCAGTCACGTAAAACACAAGTAGTCAAACAAAGGGGCAATCAATGCCCCACAGGTTGCAAACTCTCCTGCTGTCTCCTTTCACAATTTCACATCAATGATTTTATATCATATTTCAATAGCGATTTCGATCGCTTTCCATCCTTATTACCCCTGACCACCCTTATTACCTCGGCCACCCTTATCACCCCAACCCACACCTTATTTCACCATGTTGCGGCGCGCAACCCGATCCCACCTTACACTTTAGAACACAACAATTTCAAACAGCAGATAAGGCACTACACACAATTTCAACAAGTTCAAATAAGCAACTTACAAGTTGGTTCATGTTCACAATTATTTCTCAAGCCAATATCACAACCAAATTACAATGTTTCCATAATCAAGAATACACACACAAGTATGTTCAATAATTTACCACAATTCAAGTGTTTCATCTCTTTCAACAAGAAACCATATATGCCACCACAACAATTGTTCTAAGTTCTTTACAAATTCCAATTCCCTTGTCATCTTTCAATTCATATTTCATACCATACCACATGTAGTTCAATCATCAATTGAATACCCAACAATGACATCAAAGAATCACATGCAATTTCTCAAATTAACACATGCCAAACAATTTCACACATATGGGCGATTTCACAAGAATCAAAATTAGCCATACATACCTCGATTGAGCTTTCCTTAAGTTACTACAACACTCCAAAAACTCTAGCAATTCCAATCTACTATGAAACATAACAAAATTAAACACATATTAGAAAGATATTCATGAAACTAGCTCATTTGAACATTTTATCAAACACTAGTTGAGCATCTTGATTTCGAATCCCCTTTTTAAGACTTCCTTCATTCCCTAACCCAATCTTTAGTTATTTAAGTTAAACAATCTTCCCATAAACCTAAGTTGTACATGCATGTATACACAATACTAATAAACCCAAGAATCATACCTCAATAACTCATCTTATACACCAAACTCGAAATTAAATCCTAGGGTATAGAATCTTACCTCTTAGATGAAGAACTTGCTATTGGGTTCTTGATTCTTGAAGATTGATGCAAGATTTGGATGATTTAGATGTTGGGTTCCTCCTTCACTCTCTAAAATACTCTCACCTCTCTCTAAAATCAGTAAGAAATGACCCCAAAATGAACCCCAAAGCCTATATTGAAATGGGGTCGGGTTATAAAAATTAGAAGAATTAACCTGGGCTTCTCGGGTTCAGTTTGCGACAAGAATGCGACCGCAAAGTGAGAAATGCGATGCATTATGCGGTCGCAGAATTGACACATGATTTTATTTTCCAGCCTTTGGTAATTTGATCATAACTTTGTGTAGGAATGTCCAAATGACGAACGGTTTGAAGCGTTGGAAACTAGACTCAAAGAGCTTTCATTTGATATGCTATTCACCACATAAAACCTTATACATAATTGTATATAATCCTTTGAAGTGGAGGCATGTGCGAATCCATTTGGAATTTTGGCGTATTTCGAAAAGTTTCCCATTTGGCTTACACTTGGGCTTCCATTTGGACCTCATATCACTTACTATATGACTCATACTCATATTTATCAAGTCTAATTGATGTCCATCATGTTCATAGCACATAAAATATAATAATTAGCCTACGTGGCACCACAGAATCCTATTTACTTAGCGAAATTTTCTGGGGCCTTACATTCTCCCCCCCTTAGGATCATTCGTCCTCGAATGAGGAGTATTGTCTTTCCAAACACTTTAAAATCACACATATCTTTTCTAACCTACCTCCAGTCTCAAAATTTTCACTAACTCATAAATTTTTCAAATATTTTGGCAGAGTTTCCTTTGTAACTAGGCCTATCCACCTGCCAGAGAATCACCAAAATCTTCTTAACGACACATCCACAACTGTACATAGCACCACAATGTATTTATCCACAATCCTAATCCCAGTATTACAAGAACTACATTAACATATGGATACCAGAACATGGACTGCACAGTTTTACATCAAAATACCTATATGGTACATTCCAAGTCAAAACTAATTGGTATTCAATCAAACGAAAGTACTTTCCTTCCATGACACATTTATCCTTCCACACGACATTATCGACTTACAATCATTGTCATAACACCTTCTCAAAAATAATATCAACTCCAAAACATACATAATAAGGATGACAGATAAACATCTTGCATGAGATAACTATCCATTGACTTTACCTTTTTATAACTTCCACTGTATAATTTACACTCCACTGGATATTGCAATTCATGATAACAAAAATAACCCACAATTCCATAACTTGGCATCATACCATCAAGGATGTCAGTTCATAGTAAACAAACAATCATGTGTTCATAATAGTCCTTACCAACCATTAATGTAATCGCAAAGGTGTTCATCAACAAGAATATAATTTCATTTCAATCAACACTCCATATGAAGTCAAGCCATCATGAGTCTTGCTAGCAGTGCATCATATAGGATATTACCATGATTATATAGTTCAATCAAGTCAATTCATACCTACATTTTTTTTTCATCACTATCTTCTTAGACATAAGCATATGGAAACACAAAGTACATGAGGAACAATTATGGGGAATATCATACACCTATTGCAACCTAATGTGTAATACAGTCATGTTACCTTTATTATCAACTCACATAACATTTTTAGGGGTACACTCACACTAAACCCTTGATGACCCTTAATAGTTACCCTAAGATGTGATACCATAAACCGACCATAACTTTATCTGTCCAATATATATGTGATCACACTACGAAGCTTTATCTTTAACTTGTCTGAACTTAAAATTCCCAATGGATCTAATACAACGAGGAACAACAGAGTTCAAGATCAGGCTGGAGTTCTTCAAGAATCCATTAATGCACTGGGTAGAGTACTTTATGAGGTCGTATACTAAAAGACATGAAATGTTACTACTAACAATACTGACATGGTTAATCATTGTGACTATTCAATTAATACACAAATGAGGAATATGAGTAAGTAGTACATGGGAAATAGGAATCATTAAGGAGGAATACTCAAGTACGTGAACCACTCATTTTCTAAAGTGTAGGGAAAATCCGTCGAACCCGAATAGGAATACTCTATCACCTTGAATGTGATATGGGATTCAAAATACACGAAGTTGAATTACACTCTTAACATTACTTGATGCACATAATCTATGCCACAAGCCTATAAGGATGAAAATAATTGAACGCTTATGAGATTACCATATTCTAGACAATTTAACACTTCTTGGTAATTGATCATATATGAAGGAACTAAAAATTACGACCATTTGTCATTCAAATCAACATGTTCATGATATGTACAAAAATCCGAAGTCATCTAATCTCAACCTTTCACAAGTGAAACTCAATAGCTAGGAAATCTTGATATTGGGACAAAACCATGAATTGGTTAGATGGTTCAAATAGTTAACACGACGCTCCAGGGAGAAGGCAAATAACAATCAAATCTAGCCAAGAAGGTAAGATACCAAGGGTAGTGAAACTCTCCACACATGACAACGACATAGTCCATGATTCTAGAAGTTGAGGGTGTAAAGAAAACCAAACTCAATGAGACAGTGCACAATAATCACTGAAGGTTTGCAGATGTTCATGATGAGATCTCCATTTGTTTTGACTTGAAAAATAAAGTGTCATAGTGATACATAGAAGACACGTTCTCTCATGGTTATCGTACAAGTGTTGGGTTCTAGCACAACGACTTCACTAAATAAGGAATACAATTAACACATTTTGGAGACATAAAGAGAGAATAATCATTCGTTATGAGTTGGACATGCCTATGCTATACTATCTTCCAAACTACAATACAATTCTACATCACGGGCAACCACAATACTAGAAACCAAGTGAGCTACTTACTACGGGATATCTCAAGTGGAAACAAAAATTATGGCGACACAAGATCTTTCCTATGATGGGATGTGAGGATCTGAATTTTTAGAAAAACTTTATGCACACATTGACCATTTCAATTGACATGTACTTGTAGGATAAGTGTAGATGCATGCTTTCACGTTTCTTGATAGTAAAAAGGTTTTCATGATGTTACTTGCAAGAGAGTGGATTGGCTGTTCAAGCCATATAAGCCATATACACAACTGAGAAAAGAGTGACTCGAGAAGGATCACAAATCTTGGATACTTTGCATGGAACTTGACACCACATGTACAAACTTTACGACGGTGCATGTATAGGCACAAGTGAGTAGATGCTGTTCATTTAAATAAAACATTTCTGTAAGAAATTCATCTGGAATAGTCCTTTGTTGAGAATTTAGGAAAAGCAAGTAGGAAGTATCAATAGTGCTATAACTCAATTCTGGAAGATAATTATAGAGCTCAATTCCATAGGAGGTTGTAAACAATAGAACTATGATAGGGAGACTTTGTAAATAATACGTCTCATTTAAAGAGTAGGTGCATGTGCATGAACTGTTTTGTAATTTAGATTCTTTTTAAGAACATATCTATGCAAGGACAAGGAAATCATAAGGGTTTAACAAAAAGTTTAAACAATCGCCACATTACCAAATAAAATGGATCACATAGTTTTCACATAAGTTCCATACCTATAGGATGCATATCATAGCCCTTCCGTAGGGTTCACATATCAGATTATACACCTATGTGCTTCATACAATAATAAGGAAATCACAATTACGAATCAAACACTTTAAATGATCATTACATTATCACATAAAAGAATCATGCCATTTTCACGTATATTTGTCCATCGACTCTTAGGGCTATAATTATCACATCAGACTTGGCACTAGGCCACATTTCATAACACAATCTCTTCTTTCTCGCATTTCACATCAACATCATAATATGTTTCATATTCTCTCATGTCACAAATATTGCCAGGTACAATTTCATTTCGAGTTCTTGACACATTGTCTATACTCTATTTCTCAAAAACATTTGACTTATTTCAACATCTCTATGCAAATAGGACGTCACACAGTTTTATTTAATATATGCTACTTCAATTTCAATTTAAGGCCTTCGCATTTCAATACATGATTCATATTCCTTGCACGCATTTTAAGTTGTCAATAATAGCACATTGATCATATTGGAATGCATCTTTCAAAAATATCGGGTCACAACACCAATTCATGTAAAGTATCAATCATAGCTAAAATCCAACATTTAGTCTTACACATTCTTTATATGTTACCAACAACTAGACACAATCAATCAAATACCTTTGGTACACATAAGAACGTTTTGGAGGAATCAACCATAACAAGTTTTCTTACAATATATGGCAACAATATATCAATTTAAACTTGACTTCAAGTCTAGGCATTTTAGCACATAGTTCACATTCTTTACATATCCTCATCTACCAAGAATAGTATATTAAACAAATTAAGAAGTACCTCCTACATATATTTTCACAACAATAATTCGCTTAACATAACAAAATGAATACTGCATCAATTATATTTTGAACCTACAATATTTACGCGGACACCATGGAAGCTTAATTTCTAAGAGACGGGGTTTTAGCCCTACATACTGATGATATACTACATGATCTGGTGGTGCAGTGACATTAGTAGGAACAAGGGTACTCTCCTTAACAACAAGTTCTACCAATCACTCCATGGCTCAACACATTCTTCTAACAAGTCCTTGGGTGATCCACTTGGACTCAATGGTGAGATAAATCTCACCTTACATGCTTCAAATTCACAGATTATGGTATCAAAATTACCAATATTGAGGGTAATACTTAGAGAGGAAATTAGCTCCATATCTTGAGCCATATCGCACGATCTGGAATATCAAAGAAATGGGTAAATTCCTAAATGCCCGTGTAGCCCCCAACTTATATGATGTGGTCGACAACACACCGATAAGAAGGGCACTACTAGACATGGCTTCGAGACATCCTAGGACACTTTAAAACCTTAGGCTCTGATACCAAGTTTGTCACGCCCCAAATCGAGGGACATGACCGGCGCCTGACTAGGTAGCCCCAGTCAAGCGGACCTGGGTTCCTTTATATCCCACGCGATTCCTCTGTGTTGTTTATTACTCAAAAACCAAAGATCTTACCAATTATAACTGATTTCACAATGTACAAACATAACCATACGATTGATTTACTAACAAGTTACAATTTACAACGCCCGACATATACATATACATACATAGGCCATAGTCCCACAGTTTACTGTCTACGGAGCCTCTAGGATTACAAAGGAGGATACAATACTTTCCGGTAACAAGGCTCCGGCTATACCTTACACAAAATCAAAATAAAGTCTAAACAAGAGTGGCATGAGCCACGCAGGGCCCCGAAAGGAAAAGGGCTCACCAAAACGGGCAGTGGAAGATGAAGGATGCTACTGCCGATGAGCTGAAGTACCTGCTACTCTGATTCACCTACAATCATAATACGAATGTAGCGTCCCCGGCAAAAGGGACGTCAGTACACTAGAATTGTATTGGTATGTATGGACAAACTTTGTCCCAAGTAAACTCAAGCCATTAAATTACATCAAGAATTAATTAAGCCAGCCAACCATGTTTTCTACATTTTCCTCATTTCAGATAATTCTCAACACAAAGCAAGTTCTAAGATCAACAAATAGAACAATAACCAATCAGTCACACAAAACACAAGTAGTCAAACAAAGGGGCAATCAGTGCCCCACAGGTTGCAAACTCTCCTGCTGTCTCCTTTCACAATTTCACATCAATGATTTTATATCATATTTCAATAGCGATTGCGATCGCTTTCCATCCTTATTAGCCCTGACCACCCTTATTACCTCGGCCACCCTTATCACCCCAACCCATACCTTATTTCCCCATGTTGCGGCGTGCAACCCGATCCCACCTTACAGTTTAGAACACAACAATTTCAAACAGCAGATAAGGCACTACACACAATTTCAACAAGTTCAAATAAGAAACTTACAAGTTGGTTCATGTTCACAATTATTTCTCAAGCCAATATCACAACCAAATTACAATGTTTCCATAATCAAGAATACACACACAAGTATGTTCAATAATTTACCACAATTCAAGTGTTTCATCTCTTTCAACAAGAAATCATATATGCCACCACAACAATTGTTCTCAGTTCTTTACAAATTCCAATTCTCTTGTCATCTTTCAATTCATATTTCATACCATACCACATGTAGTTCAATCATCAATTGAATACCCAACAATGACATCAAAGAATCACATATAATTTCTCAAATTAACACATGCCAAACAATTTCACACATATGGCCGATTTCACAAGAATCAAAATTAGCCATACATACCTCGATTGAGCTTTCCTTAAGTTACTACAACACTCCAAAAACTCTAGCAATTCCAATCTACTATGAAACATAACAAAATTAAACACATATTAGAAAGATATTCATGAAACTAGCTCATTTGAACATTTTATCAAACACTAGTTGAGCATCTTGATTTCGAATCCCCTTTTTAAGACTTCCTTCATTCCCTAACCCAATCTTTAGTTATTTAAGTTAAACAATCTTCCCATAAACCTAAGTTGTACATGCATGTATACACAATACTAATAAACCCAAGAATCATACCTCAATAACTCATCTTATACACCAAACTCGAAATTAAACCCTAGGGTATAGAATCTTACCTCTTAGATGAAGAACTTGCTATTGGGTTCTTGATTCTTGAAGATTGATGCAAGATTTGGATGGTTTAGATGTTGGGTTCCTCCTTCTCTCTCTAAAATACTCTCACCTCTCTCTAAAATCAGTAAGAAATGACCCCAAAATGAACCCCAAAGCCTATATATTAAAATGGGGTTGGGTTATAAAAATTAGAAGAATTAACTGGGCTTCTCGGGTTCAGTTTGCGACAAGAATGCGACCGCAAAGTGAGAAATGCGATGCATTATGCGGTCGCAGAATTGACACGGGATTTTATTTTCCAGCCTTTGGTAATTGGATCATAACTTTGTGTAGGAATGTCCAAATGACAAACGGTTTGAAGCGTTGGAAACTAGACTCAAAGAGCTTTCATTTGATATGCTATTCACCATATAAAACCTTATATATAATTATATATGATCGTTTGAAGTGGAGGCATGTGCGAATCCATTTGGAATTTTGACGTATTTCGAAAAGTTTCCCATTTGGCTTACACTTGGGCTTCCATTTGGACCTCATATCACATACTATAAGAATCATACTCATATTTATCAAGTCTAATTGATGTCCATCATGTTCATAGCACATAAAATATAATAATTAGCCTACGTGGCACCACATAATCCTATTTACTTAGCGAAATTTTCTGGGGCCTTACATTTCCACTCTGCACCGCATAGGAATTGGAGCTGAAAGAATTCGGCCCAATAATGTATGCGTGCGAGCCTTCGATGGTGTGAAAAGAGACACGATCGGGGAGATTGATTTGATTCTGACCATCGGTCCGGTAGATTTCGAAGTGACATTTCAAGTTCTGGATATGGACACTTCTTACAACTTTCTTCTGGGAAGGCCATGGATTCATGCAGCTGGGGCTGTACCCTCTACCCTCCATCAGATGTTAAAGTTTGAACACAAGGGACAAGAAATCATGGTCCACGGGGAGGATGAGCAATCGATCTACCGGGATCCATCCATCCCATGCTTAGAGGCGGAAGAAGGAAGCAAGCACATCATTTATCAAGCTTTCGAGGTTGTATTGGCAGACCAACATGAAGAAGGGAACCCTTGCCCAAAACCTTTTTTGGCTAATGCCTCCATCATGGTGGCAAAAGAAATGATCAAACACGACTTCCAGCCAGGAAAAGGTTTGGGAAAGTCCTTGCAAGAAGTATCAAAGCTGATAACTTTGCCCACAGCCGAAAAGTTCTTTGGAGTAGGCTTTCGCCCTACTTCTGAAGATGAGAAATGGGCCAATAAAAGAAAGGAAAAAGGATGGGTTCTACCACGACCATTGCCACATTTTTACCAAACTTTTGTTCGACCAAGATACAGTGAAGAAGAAGAAGATGAGATCTTCACATCAGAGGAAATCGAAGACATCTGTGGGGCTATGAGGCAAATGCTTTGCGATGTTAACATGGTTCAGTTGGGAGAAGGTACAAGCACCGCTGAGATGCTGTATGTGGGCCCATAGGCCAAATTGCAAAATTGGAAGGCCACACCATTCCTAGTCAGGCGGGAGTTCTGGTAGATTTGTCCTATCACTTTTCCTTCATCACAAGTTACTTCAGGACGTAGCTTGGATGTTTTTCTTTGTTTTATTGTATTTTCAGCCTTCCAAATGTAACTTTGTTTATCTTCAGAAAATTCCAAGAAAATGAAATAAATATTTCGTCGTCATTTTGCACTCTCTCTAATTTTTTGTTATTTATTCTCTTTTTTCAGTCATAATAATGCCTTTAAATAACATGACATGCTTGCGGACTTCATGCTCAAATCTGAACACTCCACCTAATCTAGAAATAATGAACCAAGAACCAGAATACAATGAAGAAAAGGCTTTTAGGGAAATATATCGAGAATTGGAACATTTTGAAAATAAACCTAAGCCAAACTTGAATGATACCGAACCGGTTAATTTGGGAACCGCTGAAGAGATCTAAGAGACCAAGATAAGCATCCATACAGATGAGAAAACATGAGATGCAATAATCCAGCTCTTGTTTGAGTTTAAAGATGTGTTTGCTTGGTCTTACGATGACATGCCAGGATTAGGAGCCGATCTAGTGGTGCACAAGTTGCCAATCTACCCTGACTGTCGCCCAGTGCAACAAAAGCAAATGAAGTTCAAAACTGACATCAGTGATAAAATTAAAGAAGAAATCACTAAGTAGTTAAAAATAGGGGTAATTTGAGTGGTACAATACACCACATGGTTGGCTAATGTTGTGCCTGTGCCAAAGGACGGAAAAACTCGAGTATGCGTGGATTACCGAGATCTGAATAAAGCAAGTCCTAAAGATAACTTTCCTTTACCAAACATCCACATCCTCATTGATAACTGTGCCAAACATGAGATACAATCATTTGTGGATTGTTATGCGAGATATCATCAAGTGTTGATGGATGAAGAGGACGCCGAGAAGACTACTTTTACCATATCTTGGGGCAGTTACTGCTACCGAGTCATGCAATTCGGTTTGAAAAATGCCGGAGCAACATACATGAGAGTTATGACTACCATTTTCCACGACATGATGCATCAGGAAATAGAGGTGTACGTGGATGATGTGATTATCAAATCTAGAACTCAGGACGATCATGTGCGAGACTTGAGGAAATTCTTTGAAAGGTTGCGAAAGTACGACTTGAAGTTGAATCCGGCCAAATGCGCTTTCGGAGTCCCATCAGGTAAACTCTTGGGTTTCATAGTCAGTAGAAGAGGTATTGAATTGGATCCCACAAAGATAAAATCCATCAGGGACTTACCTCCTCCAAGATCAAAGAAAGACGTAATGAGTCTTCTGGGCCGACTAAACAACATCAGTAGGTTCACCGCCCAATTGACTTCTACATGTGAGCCCATATTCAAGTTGTTGAAGAAAGACGCTGCGATCAAGTGGACAACTGAATGTCAAGAAGCTTTCAAGAAAATCAAAGAATATTTTTCGAACCCTCCAGTCTTAGTCCTGCTAGAGCCAGGGAGACCTCTTTTCTTGTATTTAACCGTCTTGGAAAACTTTTTTGGATGTATCCTCGGACATCGTGGCGTGACAGGGAAGAAAGAACAAGCAAGCAAGAAGTTCACTAGTTATGAGGTCAAGTACACTTTGCTGGAAAGAACGTGTTGTGCTCTAACATGGGTCGCTCAGAAATTGAGGCACTACCTCCAAGCTCATACAACTCACCTCATTACCCGGTTGGATCCTTTGTAGTACATATTCCAGAAACTGATGCCCACCGGAAGATTGGCAAAATGGAAAATCCTGCTCACTGAGTTTGATATAGTCTATGTCACTCGCACGACAATGAAGGCTCAAGCGTTGGCAGATCACTTGGCCGAAAACTCGATCGACGAGGAGTATCAACCATTGAATACCTACTTTCCCGATAAAGAGGTGAACACGACAGAAGTTGTTTTATAGGACATTCATGCTTGGAAAATGTTCTTCGATGGGGCGGTAAACGCTAAAGGTGTAAGGATTGGGGCAATTTTGATCTCACCTGCCGGTCAGCATTACCCACCTACGGCTAGACTCTGTTTCTTCTGCACGAATAATACGGCTAAGTATGAAGCTTGGATCATGGGCATGAACATGGCAATTGATCAAGGCGTTGAAGATTTGTTGATCATGGGATATTCAGATCTGATTATCAAACAATCTTAAGGTGAATGGGAAACTCGGGACGTTAAGCTCCTCCCTTACCAACAACATGTGAATATCCTTGGCAAGCGATTTGCATCGATAGAGTTCAGGTACATTCTACGGTGTCACAATGAATTGGTTGAAGCACTTGCCATTCTAGCTTCAATGCTACCTTATCCAGGCAACACCCACGTTGATCCTTTGGATATCCAAATCCGGGAAAGACACGGTTATTGCAATGCAATTGAAGAAGGAACAAACATCAAGCCATGGTACTACGATATCAGGAGATTCTTGAAAACACAAGAATACCCTGAACATGCTACTGGAGATCAAAATAGGACCATTAGGCAACATGCAGGTGGTTTCATTTTGAGTGGAGAGGTCTTGTATAAAAGAATCCCAGATCTTAACCTTTTAAGGTGTGTTGATGCTGAAAAAGCAAGAAGAATCATTCACGAAGTACACGCAGAAGAGTACGGACCTCACATGAACGGTTATGTTTTGGACAAGAAAATCCTTCGAGTTGGGTATTATTGGATAACCATGGAAAAAGACTTCTTCGGTTTTGTCCGGAAATGCCATTAATGTCAGGTACATGGAGATCTGATTCATACACCTCCAACTGAACTACATCCTATGTCAACGTCGTGGCCATTTGTCACTTGGGGAATGGATGTCATTGGCCCAATTGAGCCGAAAGCTTCGAATGGGCACCGATTCATACTGGTTGCTATCGATTACTTCACAAAATGGGTCGAAGCTGTCACTCTCAATCAGTCACCAAGAAATCCGCGTTGGATTTTGTACACTCAAATCTTATCTGTCGTTTTGGTATACCTGCAACTATTATCATAGACAATGCTGCGAATCTGAATAGTCGTTTGATGGAAGAACTATGCGAGCAATTCAAAATAACGCATAGGAACTCCACTCCTTATCGGCGAAAAGCCAATGGTGCCATTGAAGCAGCAAACAAAAACATTGAGAAGATTTTGAGAAAGACAATCCATAGTTCTAGGCAATGGCATGAACAATTACCTTTCGCCTTACGGGGATATCGTACTACAGTGCACACATCGGTAGGGGCAACACCATACCTGCTAGTCTATGGAACCGAGGCTTTAATACCGGCAGAGGTAGAAATTCCTTCACTCCGGACGATTGTTGAAGCAGAGATTGAAGATAGCGAATGGGTTAAGACTCGATTGGAGCAGTTAACTTTAATTGATGAAAAACGAATGGCTGCAGACTGTCACGGACAGTTGTACCAACAAAGGATGGCTCGTGCTTACAACAAGAAAGTACGACCCAGAAATTTTGAAGTAGGTCAGTTGGTTTTAAGACGCATTCTTCCACATCACCAGGAAGCGAAAGGAAAATTGGCTCCTAATTGGAAGGGGCCATACATCATCAGGAAGATACTACCGAGAGGAGCATTATACTTGGAAGATATGGAAGGAAAAGATCCTGAGACAGCTGTGAATGCAGATGCTGTCAAAAGGTATTATGTCTGAGTTTGCTTCGGTGATGTCCTTACAAGTCGAAATGATTGAAGGTTTTTACTCCCGCTACCCAAAAACTACCAGCCCTTTTTGTAAACCCTTGGAGCCGGTTACATTTCCTTGGCTACCCTCTTTGAAATCCAAAACCAAAAAAAAAGAAAAGAAAAGAAAACCAAAAACAAAACAATACAAAACAAAACAAAGTTCCTGAACTACGTTCTGACTAGATTCCGAAAGGATACATAGGCAACCTCTCCCTGAGGTTCAGCCACACCAAAACAAAAATCCAATTTCCCCGAAAGTTGAAACTGGGGCAGATGATATGGCGATTCAGTTTGGATCCGTCAAGATGGTTCCAAAGTTGTAATTTTGTCTATAATTCTTGTTACCCAAACCGAGTACAAGTCCTTCAAGATCGATGCGGAGAAATAGGAACTGAGAAAACATCATTGTTGCGATCCGAAGCGTCTGGAATAAAAAGAAATAAAATGAGAGAGTTTTATTGGTGAAAACCTTCGGGCACCATGAGACGATGGAAGTAGAGAAATACAAAATGAGAGTGTCCGTTAGTAAAAACTCGTAAAAAGTGCTATCTGGCGATGGTAAGAAGAGAAATGAGAGAGGTCGATTAGTGAAAACCCGCAAAAGGGCGCTATCAACCAAAAAGGGTATTTCAGCACTAGAGGTCCTGGCACGACTCCCTTGCTTGGAAACATAGACCCGTTTTGGTTCATAAGGAAATGAGAGTTTGTGACGATAGAGCATTTAGTTCGACAAGCATGTCATGTCGGTTTGAAGTCAGCATACACCTCAGATAAGTCCTTTTTTTTCCCCGAAATGAACTCAGGGGACCAGTTAAATTGGGGATCAGGGGATAATTTTTCTAAAATAACCGGCCGGGTCGTTACATCTTCCCACACTTAAAAGATTCGTTCGTCCTCGAACGAGCATAGAAAACATACCTGGAGTGGTGAAGAGATGAGGGTACTAGCTGCGCATATCCCACTCGGTCTCCCAAGTCGCCTCCTCGACCGGCGGACCCTGCCACTAAACCTTTACTAAAGCGATGTTCTTTGACCTTAGCTTCATGACTTGCCTGTCTAAGATGGCTACTAGCTCCTCAACTTATGACAGATTCTCGTCTAGCTGAACAGAAGTGAAATCCAGCACATGCGAGGGGTCACCATGGTACCTCCGGAGCATGGAGACATGAAATACAGGATGGACTCCGGTTAGGCTGGGAGGTAAGGCCAACTCATAAGCAACCTCACCAACACGCCTCAAAATCTCAAAAGGACCGATAAATCGAGGACTCAGCTTCCCTTTCTTCCCAAACCTCATAACGCCCTTCATGGGCGAGACTCGAAGCAGAACTCGCTCGCCAACCATAAAAGCCATATCGCGAACCTTCTTGTCCGCATAACTCTTCGGTCTAGACTGGGCTGCACGAAGTCTATCCTGAATCACCTTGACCTTGTCCATTGCATCCCGAACCATATCGGTACCTAGCAGTCTGGCCTCGCCCGGCTCGAACCAACCCATGAGCCTCGTACGGTGCCATCTGAATACCGGACTGTGCCATCTGAATACTGGACTGATAGCTATTATTATAAGCAAACTCCGCCAGTGGCAAGAAATGATCCCATGAGCCTCCAAACTCAATCACCCAGACGGGAGGTCGCGGATGATCGTGATTCTTATGAATGAGAATTTATTGCTGAGGGAGTCTGCTCTATTGCCGCTGCTGGGCCATTTTTGTAATTCCGTTGAAAATCAGTCACTGAGAGAGGTAACGGACGTGGGTTTAATGAATAAAGAGGCATCGCTGGCGATAATAGGCGAAAACTAAGTAGTTTAGCCATTATTTATGCGTCCATTTAATTATAATCCAGTAACATAATTTATGAATTTGATAAGATATAAGCTATTAATTTGTGATTTGTACAATGTACAGAAAAAATGAGCTTATATCTACAATTGGAAATGTTATGGCACAATTTTGGAGCAAAAACAATCCTTCGGAGTTGAGTCTTTACGATCAAGAAACAACCTTTAATGAGAAATTCTCCCAGGTGCGCGAAGTCATCACTTCGCGCACCATTTCACGCAGATGAAGATTTAATTGGGCTACAGATGCGCGAAGTGCCCACTTCGCGCATCACTTCACGCACCACTTCGCGTAGAGTAGTCCAGTTAAAATAACTTTTCTAAGGTTGAAAATGAAGAGACACACAATTCCACTCAAAGTTAATTAATGCAATCTTATATCATGGAGAAGATCAGATTTTTAGCATTATTGGAGTAGAGTGGAAAGAGACTATTCATCTTAGAGAGAAGATTTTTAGAGAAAGATCATTGAGAGTGTTCTTGAAGCAAAGGAAGAAGTTGAAGATCAAGCTTTGAAGAGCAACAAATTAAAGAGTTCATCTAAACCTTCATCTTGTATTTTTCTTTGTAGTATTTTAGACATCAATATTATATATCATAGAAATATAGATATTGATTTAACTTGGATAGATTCATAAGAACTCTAAAGATTCTTATGAATATTATTAACCTTATAATCAATAATCCAGATAATTAAATAAATCGATTCTAAGTAGAAAAATAGCATGATTATTAGCAAGTCCATGGCCCTGAAATATATTGGTCTATATCATTATAAGAATATTGTGAATTGGGTGTAGTAATTTCATCTTGAATAATTATGACATTATAAATTGAATTATAAAGAAGTTCCTATATACTTTAGAATTATATAGCATAAATCAAGAATTAGTTAATTTAATATCAGCCAATAAGCTAATAATAATTCCTCGTGGGAATGATACTCTACTTATTACTATACTACTTGTCGATCACGTACACTTGCGTGAGTGTTTTGGTCGCAACAAGTTTTTGGCGCCGTTGCCGGGGAATTTGAAATTAGCTCCTTGAATGTTTTACTATTTTGTAGTTGTTAATAGAAAATATAAAAAGAAATTTTCATCTATTTGTTTGTGTTATACAGGTTCTTCTCTTGAATGCGGAGGAGCAGAAGCACAAACAATCTCTTCCCATTTGATCCTGAAATTGAAAGAACAATTCATAGAACAAGTAGAGAGTGGGAAGCTCAATATAAAACAGGAGGAGAGTTGAACATTCAAATTCAACCACAGCCAACAGTGATGGCAGGAAATGAGGAACGAGCGGTGATTGAAGCCGCAAGATCCAGTCTGGCTAATATGACACAGGCTATTGTGAAGCCTGATATTACTGTGCACTTTGAGTTGAAACAATATATGGTGCAGCTGATTCAGTCTACAGGGCAATTTGTGGGTCTACCTCATGAAGATCCACAAAGACATATTCAGAATTTTTTGGAAATTACGGATACTTACAATTATCCAAATGTTTCCAAGGATTATGTACGGCTGACACTTTTTCCCTTTTCTCTGCTTGGAGAAGCTAAAGAGTGGTTAAACAAGGAACCATCAAATTCAATATGCACATGGGATGATCTAGCAAGGATGTTCTTAATCAAGTTCTTTCCTACTAAAAAGACAAAGATGCTGAGGAGTCAAATTCTTAGGTTTGTACAACGCTCTGGCAAAACACTTCGTCAAGCATGGGAAAGGTACAAGAAGCTACTCAGGGACTGTCCTCATCATTGTCAAACAGACGAGGTGTTAGGTCATACGTTTGTTGATGGATTAGATGAAGCTTCAAAAATGAATCTTGATTCCGCTATTGGAGGAAGTTGCATGACAAAATCTTACACGGAAATCCATCTCTTGCTAAATACATTCACTTCAAATGATAATAACTAGAAAGGTGATGGAGATTCCAGAAAGGCAATGAAACAAAAATCAGCAGGGTTGCTTGAGTTGGATGATGTATCGGCAATGAGAGCTGAAATTGCAAGACTATCCAACCAGATGACAAGGATGACAATGCAACAACCTCAACCCATGCAACAGGTACAACAAATGGCTATTTGCTGTGAAATGTGTGGTGATAGCCATACAAGTGATATGTGCCCTACGAATCCAGAATCTATTTATTATGTGGGACAACAAAACAGAGGCCCAGCAAATCAGCACGCACAGTATGGAAATTCCTACAATCCAAATTGGAGGAATCATCCTAACTTCTCATGGGGGGGAAATCAGCAAAATCCAAATCAGTACAGACCGCAAGGGGGTTTTAATCAACCTCAGAGACCACCTCAGCAGGTGGAAGAAAGCACAAATGATTTGCTGAAAAAGTTGTTGATCGACAATCAGCAGCTCAGAACTGATGTTAGGAATCTAGAATGGCAGATGGGGCAAAGAGCAACGAACCAGAACACTAGACCTACAGGAGCTCTCCCTAGTGACACGGAAAATAACCCACAAGTATGTGCTATAACACTTAGAAGCGAGAAAGAACTTGAGGAAATCTCAAAGAAAAAGAAAGAGAAATTTGTGCCCGAGGGAGAATTGATCCCTAAATTGATAAATGATCCAAAGAAGACTACTGAAAGTCTTGAACCAGTGGAAGTACCAAGGCCACCCCCACCTTTTCCCCAAAGACTACAAAAGAAGAACGATGATCAAATGTTCAGTAAATTTCTGTCCATGTTCAGCCAAGTTCAATTAAACATTCCACTTGTTGATGTACTTCGAGAAATCCCTAAATATGCTAAGTAAATCAAATATATAGTGGCTCATAAAAGAAGATTGATTGAATATGAAACAGTCACACTTACTGAAGAGTGCACTGCCAGGGTACAAAACAAGCTTCCACAAAAGCTTAAAGATCCCGGTAGTTTTACAATTCCTCTGCGTATTGGTGATATCGATGTACGGAGCATAAATTTAATTCCCTTGTCATTGTTCAAACAATTGGGTCTTGGAGCTCCTAGACCAACCACCGTGATGTTAAGGTTAGCAGACAGGTCCATAGCACACCCTGAAGGGCTGATAGAAGATGTGTTGCTGCAGATTGGAAAATTCATCTTTCCTGCGGATTTCATTATTCTTGATTATGAAGTAGATGAATTGGTGCCAATCATTCTAGGGAGACCTCTGCTGGAAATTGGTGATGCGATCATTAAAGTGAAAGAAGGGAAGATGATTCTAAGGGTTGATGATGAGGAAGCGGTATTTAACGTATACAAAGCAATTCAACTTCTTTGTCAATATGAAGAACTTTCTATGATATCAATGATTGAGAATGATGAACAAAATTGTGATTCAAGTGTGTATCTCAATGATTCATTAGAGAAAGCACTTACAATATTTGATAATTTGGCAACTGATGAAGAGGTTGAATAGATGATGTACATCCTTGGTACATCTTGTGCATACTTGCAAGGAATATATCATTTTGAACCGGTTGAACAGGCCACATGGACCTCCTCCAAAGCCATCAATTGAGGAAGCTCCAAAATTGGAGCTTAAACCACTACCATCTCACTTGCATTACGCTTATTTGGGTAGTTCTGATACATTGCCTGTTATCATTTCTTCGTATTTATCTGAATTGACGGAGGAAAAATTACTGAGAGTATTGAGAGAGCACAAGAGAGCCATTGGGTGGACAATGTCAGACATAAAAGGTATTAGTCCTACGTTTTGCATGCATAAAATCCTAATGGAGGAAGGACACAAACCAAGTATAGAACACCAACGTCGCCTCAATCCTAACATGAAAGAAGTGGTAAGGAAAGAGGTGATCAAATGGCTTGATGCAGGTATTGTATTTCCTATCTCTAACAGTAAATGGGTGAGTCCAGTTCAGTGTGTTCCTAAGAAGGGAGGTATAACTGTGATAGTTAATGATAATAACTATTTAATACCAACAAGAACTATCAGAGGGTGGAGAATTTGTATTGATTACAGAAAACTGAATAATGCCACCAGGAAGGACCACTTTCCTCTCCCTTTCTTGGACCAAATGCTTGATCGATTGGCCGGCCAGGAGTATTATTGCTTCCTGGATGGTTACTCTGGGTATAATCAAATTACTATAGCCCCAGAGGACCAAGAGAAGACCACTTTTACGTGTCCTTATGGCACGTATGCGTTCAAAAGAATGCCCTTTGGTCTTTGCAATGCACCTGCGACATTTCAAAGGTGTATGATAGCCATTTTCACTGATATGGTCGAGAGGTTTGTAGAAGTATTTATGGATGATTTCTCTATTTTTGGATGCTCTTTTGATAAATGTTTTACTAACCTCGATAAAGTGCTAGCCAGATGTGAAGAGACCAACTTGGTCCTAAACCGGGAAAAATGTCATTTCATGGTAAGAGAAGGTATTGTCCTAGGACACAAAGTGTCCAAGAACGGATTGCAAGTAGACAAGGCAAAAGTGGAAGCAATTGAAAAATTGCCCCGGCCCATATCTGTTAAGGGCATACGTAGTTTTCTAGGCCATGCAGGATTTTATCGAAGATTCATTAAAGATTTTTCAAAAATTTCATCTCCTCTTTGTAGGCTCCTTGAAAAAGATACACCATTCAAGTTTGATGATGCTTGTGTGAAGGCATTTGAAGAGCTTAAAAGAAGATTGGTCACTGCACCAATCATTGTTGCTCCAGATTGGGAATTGCCTTTCGAATTAATGTGTGATACAAGTGACATAGCCATTGGTGCTGTGTTGGGACAGAGGAAGGAGAAATTTTTTTACTCCATTCATTATGCGAGCCGAACTCCAAATCCCGCTCAAATGAATTACACTGTCACAGAGAATGAATTACTTGCAGTAGTATGGGCGTTTGACAAGTTTAGATCCTACCTAGTAGGAACTAAAGTCATAGTCTATACTGATCACTCGGCTATCAAGTATCTATTTGCAAAGAAAGATGCAAAGCCAAGACTAATCTGATGGGTTCTTCTTTTACAGGAATTTGACCTGGAGATACGCGATAGAAAAGGTATTGAGAATCAAGTGGCAGATCATTTGTCCAGATTGGAAAACAGAAGTCATGTGATTGAAGGAGACTCAACAAAAGAAACGTTCCCAGATGAACATCTGTTAGCCATCACATCTAATGAAACTCCATGGTATGCGGACTTTGTAAATTATATTGCAAGTGGAGTGATGCCATCAGAAATCACAGCGGATCAACAGAGAAAATTCTTCCATGACGTGAAATCATATATGTGGGATGAGCCCTTTCTCTACAAACAATGTGCTGACCAATTGGTAAGAAGGTGTGTACCCGAAGAAGAAATGAATGCCATCTTGCATGACTGTCATTCTTCTTCATATGGAGGTCATCATGGTGGAGATAGAACATCACAAAAGGTTCTCCAATCAGGTTTTTACTGGCCATCCTTATTTAAAGATGCTCATGCGTTTGTTAAAACGTGTGACAGGTGTCAAAGAACAGGTACAATCACAAAGAGAAATGAGATGCCTTTGCAGAATATTTTGGTGGTGGAATTGTTTGATGTTTGGGGAATTGATTTCATGGGAACATTTCCAGGTTCTAATGGTCATAGATACATTCTGGTTGCAGTAGACTATGTGTCTAAGTGGGTTGAAGCCATTGCTCTTCCTACGAATGATGCAAAAGTTGTGGTAAGTTTTGTTAAGAAACACATTTTCACACGCTTTGGAACTCCAAGGGTGTTGATAAGTGACAAAGGAACACACTTTTGCAACAAACTGTTTAAAAATGTTTTATCAAAATATGGGATAAAACACAAAGTTGCTACTGCGTACCACCCTCAAACGAGTGGTCAGGTTGAAGTATCTAATCGCAAGATAAAACAGATTTTGGAGAAAACAGTTAATGCAAACAGGAAGGATTGGTCTGTTAAATTAGAAGATGCTTTGTGGGCTTACCGAATTGCATATAAAACTCCAATAGGTACTTCTCCATACAGGTTAGTTTATGGAAAGACATGTCATTTTCCTGTTGAACATGAACACAAAGCTTATTGGGCAATCAAAAAGTTAAATGTGGATATGGATTTAGCTGGTGAAAAAAGGCTGCTACAACTCAACGAACTTGATGAGTTTAGATTGAATGCTTATGAAAATGCTAAGTTGTATAAAGAAAGGACCAAGAGATGGCATGATAAGCATATACAACATCGTGAGTTTGAGCTGGGGCAACAAGTTCTGTTATTCAATTCTAGGTTGAAACTCTTTCCGGGAAAGCTCAAATCCCGTTGGTCAGGACCTTTTGTGGTGGTAAGTGTGAGTCCCTATGGAGCAATAGAATTAAGGGACCAAAACTAAAGTGACACTTTTCTGGTGAATGGACAAAGAGTGAAATATTATTGGGGTGATGACGTTAATCGTCACAAGACCTCAATTGAACTAAATGATGTTTGATGAATTGTGAAGTCGTGCCGCGACAGTAAATCTGGCGCTTATTGGGAAGCAACACAATAATAGCGATATTTGTAGAAAAATGTTTTATAGTGTGTTATTTTCTTCATTTTTAGTTTGTTTGGGTGTAAATTGTGTGTTGATGATTGTAGGACAACAAGTTGGGATGCTAAGGTATTACTTTATTGTTTGTTTGTTAAATAAAAAATAAATAAATAAAAAATGAAAAAAAATTTCTTCCACCTAGTTGCGCGAAGTCCTGCGCGAAGTCATCACTTCGCGCACACTTCGCGAACCTTAAGCAGAATGCTCAGAGGTTGTGCGCGAAGTCGTGCGCGAAGTGACCACTTCGCGCACCTGAGACGGGGTATGTATATTACTTAGTTTATTTTTGTTTTAACCGACACTATTCAATATTCTTCCAATTTTTCTCTCAAGAATACCCTAAAATCTCCTCTCTTCTCCAAACAATAACCTCAAATACCATAATTCTTCTCCCTAATTGCTCTAAAACTCTTCAACAAATAGTAAAAGCTCTTCATCCTTTGTCAAATTTCATCCTAATCCCATCAAGGTAAAAACCCTAGACTTTTAAGTTCTTTATTTTTTTTTTAATTTCGTTTTTTTTAACTACACAAGACTTTAATTTGTCAAAATAGTTGATATATATGTTTGAAATTATACGTTGTATAATGTCTTTGTAGTATTTATGTTATTTATGATAAATTACAAGTTCTTGTTCAAACATAGAATATTTGAGCAATGTTAATAGAATTTAGCATAGTTTGATATACTTTTGGGGTTAAATTTGTGTATAAATGGGATAGGTAGGACATGAATTGGTTATAGCTGAATTTTGGTTGGGAAATCCCTAACCAAAGCATTAACAATAACGATGAATTAGGCTTGCCCACAATGTGTTTGAGGAAAGTCCTCAAAGAATTTTGATAGAGCAATTGTACTCAATTTTGCGCGTGAATTCTGAGTAACCGCATTGAAACACATTATTTATTCATCTTAGATTAATGTGTCATTGTCTTGTAGGAATTATGGCACCAAAAATATGATTAACATCAGGAGCATCTTCCAGCCGATCACGAGCTAATCCTGGAACCAATTATGATTCAAGAAGGTTTACTTCGCCCGAAGCTCAAACCCGGTTCAACAACAAAAGGACAAAGAAACCAATTCTAGAAAGGGGCATTGATGCTAAAAATCTTCAAGAGAAGTGCCCTAACATGTACCAAAAGTTGATTGAACGGGGGCTTTATGTAAGGCCCCGTAAAATTTTTGTGCATAAAACCTAGTAGCTGTGGTGTCATGGTCCGAATAATGTGTTAGGAATGCGTAGAGGTTCGGACCCTTGGTAGTGATTTAAGTGTCAAAAATGTAGAGAATAAAGTTTTCCGAAAAGTGTCAATTTTGCGGTCAAGAATGCGACCGCAAATCTGCTATGCGGACCGCATTCTTGCCGCAAAGCTTAACAGAAGCCTCCCAAAAATCATGTTGAAAATGCGGTCGATATGCGATCGCATAGTGAATCTGCGGTGCACTTTGCAACCGCAGATCAAGAATGCGGACCACATATTGGTCGCATTCTGTAACAGAACTTGAGTCATTTTTGAGGCGATTCTGCGGTCACTATGCGGACCGCATGTTGATTCTGCGGTCGCAAAGTGCACCGCAGATTTGCCCCCGGCCCAGATTTTTGTAACATTTTGACCCGATCTCTTCTTTAATATAACACCTTTCACCCTCATTTTCTCATATCATCTTACCAAAATTAGAGAGAGAAGAGAGGGGTTTTAGAGAGAGAAGTTCTTCATCTTCAAAGATTGTTCCAACCACTTAATTCCAAGGGATCCTAGGGCAAGGATTAAACTTCCCCAATCTTTTCAAGGTAAAAACCCTAACTATTTTCTTTGATTTTCAGTTTTAAATTGGGTAAAGAGAGGTTTGCATATAATAGCTTTTGAAAATAGAATTTTTACACTCATGCATGATTATTGAACTTGATTTCTAGTAAAAAGAAGTGAGTAGAAGTAAGAGTCTTCAAGAACAAGGTTGGCAAGAGTAGGATATCTTGGGTAATCATAAATTAGGAAGAAAACGCATCACCAGGTATGTATGGCTAATTTTGATTCTTGTGAAATCGCCTATATGTGTGAAGTTTGTTTGGTTCGTGTTAAATTGACAAGTTGTGTGAAATTCTTGATGTTGTTGTTGGATGTTCAAAGTTTGTTGTTGAGCTATGAGTGATGTAAAATGAGAGTTTAATTTGGTAAAAGAATTTTTAATAATGGCTATAATGGCATATATGGTACTTTGTGGAAAAGAAACGAAACACTTGAGGATTGGTAAGTCATTGAACAATACGGTATGGATACTCTTGATTTTTGGAACATTTGTAACTTGGTTGTGATATTGGCTTGTGAAGTAATTGTAAACATGAACCAACCTGTGAGTTGCTTATTTGAACTTGTTGAAATTGTGTGAAATGCCTTATCTGCTGTTTGTACTTGTTGTGTTTTAAAACTGTAAGGCGGGGTCGTGTTGCGCGCCGCAACGTGAGGAAATAAGGTGTGGGTTGGGGTGATAAGGGTGGCCGAGGTAATAAGGGTGGTCGGGGGTAATAAGGATGGAAAGCGATCGAAATCGCTATTGAAAATTGATATAAAAATCAATAATGTGAAATTGTGAAAGGAGACAAGCAGGAGAGTTTGCAATCTGTGGGGCACTGATTGCCCCTTTCTTTCACTACTTGTGTTTTACATGATTGATTGGTTATTGTTAAATTGGTTGATCGTAGAAAGTGCTTTGTGTTGAGAATTATTTGAAATGATGAAAATGTGGAAACATGGCTGGCTGGCTTAATTAATTGTTGATGTAATTCAATGGCTTGAGTTTACTTGGGACAAAGTTTGTCCATACATGCCAGTACAATTCAAGTGTATTGACGTCCCTTTTGCCGGGGATGCTACATTCGTGTTATGATTGTAGGTGGATCAGTAGCAGGCACTTCAGCTCATCGGCAGTAGTATCCTTCTCCTTCCACTGCCCGTTTCGGTGAGCCCCTTTCTTCCTTGCGGCCCTGTGTGGTTCATGCCACTTTTGTTTAGATTTCATTTTGGTTTTGTAAGGTATAGCCGGAGCCTTGTTACCGGCAAGTATTGTATTCCCCTTTTTTGTATCCTAGAGACTCTGTAGACATGTAAACCTGTGGGACTCCAGTCTTATGTATACATTATGTTATGTCGGGCGTTGTAAAAACTGCAAACTTATTAATGAATCACTCGTATGGTTTTATTTGTTTAATGTGAAATCATTCATGGTTAGTAAGATATTTGGTTAATGAAAAACAATCAGCACAGGGGTAACGCGTGGGAATGAAAGGCACCCAGGTCCGCTTGACTGGGGCAACCCGGTCAGGCGCCGGTCATGTTCCCCGATTTGGGGCGTGAAAAACTTGGTATCGGAGCCTAAGGTTTTAAAGTGTCCTAGGATGTCTCGGAGCCGTGTCTAGTAGTGCCCTTCTTATCGGTGTGTTGTCGACCACATCAGATAAGTTGGGGGCTACACGGGCATTTAGGAATTTACCTATTTCTTTGTTAATCTATATCGTGCGGTAAAGTGCAATGTGGAAATATACTGTGTCTAATTCGCGCCTTGTTCCCAAATTTTCAGAATATGGCACCTAAGAAGAAGGCTAGGCTCGGCCTTAGGGCCAATGCCTGCCCAAGTGTAGCTGTTAATCATGTACCCGATGCCGTGGGAGAGAATGACCCACCAGTCCCGAATTTGCCTGGCCCGTCTGTTCAAAACCCAAGTGTCCCTATTCCAGCTGCGGCAGAGGATGCCACCGTTCCTCCTGCCGGTGTTCCTGACTCAGATACAGTTCCCGCTTCGGGCTCTGGTATCTCTAATGAAGATCTTAGGGGAGCCATTCATATGTTAACACGATTAGTGGCTGCCCAGGCCCAGAGATCCCATGATGCCCCAGCATCCTCCAGCGGACAGGGAGATTCCTTTGGCTCCAGAGTCCACCAGTTCTTGCGATTGGCCCCTCCAGAATTTTCAGGTACCGATCCAGAGGCCGACCCACAGGAATTCCTTGATGAGATATACAAGACCCTCAGAGTGATGAAGGCTACAGATATAGAGGGGGTAGAGTTGGCCTCTTACAGGCCGAAGGGAGCGGCACGTTCATGGTTCGAAATGTGGGAGGATTCCCGTGAGGAAGGGAGCCCTCCGGCCAGATGGGATGAGTTCGTGGATGCATTTATGGACCACTTCTTACCTGCTGAGGCAATGGCAGCCCATGCCACTGAGTTCGAGGTTCTCAAACAGGGCAGTATGAGTGTTTGGGAGTATCACATGGAGTTCGTAAGGTTGTCCAAGTACGCTTCTCATTTAGTGTCGACCATGGATGCCCGGGTTCGACGGTTTGTTCAGGGCCTTAGCCCTTTGGTAGTGAATGAGGCCGCCACAGCAGCTTTGCACTCAGATATGAACTATGGGAGGATCGTGGGGTTTGCTCAGGCCACAGAGGCCCGGAAATTGAAGATTCGTGCAGAAAGAGAAAGTAGCAGCAGGGCCCGGTCAATGGGTCATTCAGGGAGATCACTTCCAAGGAAAGGGTCATCAGGGCCATCCCAGTCATATGCTCGGTCCTCCGCGAGTGCACCGCCATCCGTGCACAGTCATCAGCAGGGCAGTTACTCGAGACCTGGTTCAGACAGCACGAGGTCTCGTCAGTCTGGTCGTCCTGGGGTGAGATCCCAGCAGCAGGGGAGACCTACATGCCCCAAGTGTGGGAGATTTCATACAGAGACTTGCTACCTTGACCTTCCAGTGTGCTTCGGGTGCGGGGTGAGAGGTCACATTCAACGAGACTGTCGTGCACCCCGTCAGGGTATAGGTAGGGGATCTGCTCAGTCATCCGGTTCTTCGGCTGCTACATCATCAGCGCGTACTCCAGCATCAGCAGGGCGTGGTGCAGCTAGGGGTGGAGCTCAGGGTAGGGGTGGACCTAGCCGATTCTATGCATTGAGTGGCCGCCAAAATGCCGAGGCTTCTCCAGATGTTGTTACAGGTATCCTGTATGTTCAGACTATTGATTGATATGCCCTTATTGATCCAGGGTCCTCCTTGTCTTAT
This sequence comes from Nicotiana noctiflora, assembly GCA_032618575.1. NCBI lineage: Eukaryota > Viridiplantae > Streptophyta > Magnoliopsida > Solanales > Solanaceae > Nicotiana > Nicotiana noctiflora. Next base: position 53,538 of record JASVEL010010602.1, read on the forward strand.
GTTACTCCATTCATTGCTTCAAGTTTTGGGATAGAACCCGAACAACTTCATGAGCCGTTCTCTGTGTCGACTCCAATTGGTGATTCTATTACAGCCTCACGAGTCTATAGGAATTGTGTTGTTACGGTGGGTGGTCGTGATACCACAGCCGATCTTATTGAGCTTGGGATGGTAGATTTTGATGCAATTATGGGGATGGATTGGCTCTATTCGTGCTTTGCCAAACTTGACTGTCGAACGAGAGTTATGAGGCTCGAGTTCCCTAACGAGCCAGTTATTGAATGGAGAGGAAATGGTGTAGTGCTAAGGGGTAGGTTTATTTCCTACCTTAAGGCTTCGAAGATGATTAAGAAAGGGTGTATCTATCACCTGGTTCGGGTAACGGACACCACCTAAGATGTGCCTACCCTCGAGTCCGTGCCAATTGTGAATGAATTTATTGAAGTGTTTCCAGATGAGCTTCCAGGCATCCCACCGGATAGGGAGATTGATTTTGGGATCGATGTATTGCCGGATACTCAGCCAATATCCATTCCACCATACGGGATAGCACCGGCAGAGTTAAGGGAGTTAAAGGAGCAGCTGAGGGGTTTATTAGAGAAAGGGTTCATACGACCGAGTGTGTCGCCGTGGGGTGCTCCGGTTCTTTTTGTCAAGAAGAAGGATGGGTCACTTCGAATGTGTATTGATTATCGGCAGCTCAACAAAGTCACCATCAAGAATAAATATCCTTTGCCTCGAGTGGATGATCTGTTTGACCAATTGTAGGGAGCGAAGTTCTTCTCAAAGATTGATTTACGGTCTGGGTACCACCAGTTAAAAATCAGGGAGCAGGATATTCCTAAGACCGCCTTCAGAACTCGTTATGGTCACTTCGAGTTTTTGGTCATGTCTTTTGGGCTAACCAATGCCCCAGCAGCTTTCATGAACCTTATGAATCATGTTTTCAAGCCATTCCTAGATTCCTTTGTGATTGTATTCATTGACGACATCCTCATCTACTCTCGAAGCAGAGAAGATCATGCCGTTCACCTCAGAGCAGCGTTGCAGACCCTTCTTCAGCATCAATTGTATGCCAAGTTCTCAAAATGTGAGTTTTGGTTGAAGTCCGTAGCCTTTCTAGGGCATGTTATTTCCAGTGAGGGAATTCAGGTGGATCCTCAAAAGATTGCGGCAGTGAAAGATTGGCCTAGACCCACGACCCCGACAGAGATTCGTAGCTTCTTGGGTTTAGCAGGGTACTATCGGAGGTTTGTAGAGGGGTTCTCAACCCTCGCTTCCCCATTGACAAAACTGACACAGAAGGCAGTTAAGTTCCAGTGGTCCGAAGCATGTGAGAAAAGTTTCCAGGAATTGAAGTCAAGATTGACCTCGGCACCAGTATTGGCCTTGCCAGAAGGCACAGAGGGATTTGTGGTTTATTGTGATGCCTCCGGGGTTGGTTTGGGATGTGTATTGATGCAGCACGGGAAAGTCATATCTTACGCTTCCAGGCAACTCAAGAATCACGAGAAGAATTATCCGACGCATGATTTGGAGCTTGCAGCTATTGTGTTTGCTTTGAAAATATGGCGGCACTATCTTTATGGAGTTCATGTAGATGTGTTTTCAGACCACAAGAGCCTCCAGTATTTGTTTAAGCAGAAGGAGCTAAATCTGAGACAACGGCGGTGGTTAGAATTGCTCAAGGACTATGATATGAACATATTGTACCATCCAGGAAAGGCAAATGTGGTAGCCGACGCTCTTAGTCGAAAATCCATGGGTAGTTTGGCTCATTTGGCTGTGGATCAGAGACCCCTGACTCGAGAGGTTTACCAATTAGCCAGTTTGGGGGTTCGTATCTCGGCGTCAGGCGAGGGGGATATTCTGGTGCATAATGGAGCAGAATCATCATTGGTCGCAGAAATCAAGGAAAAACAGTTCATGGATCCAGCATTGGTTAGGGTAAAGGAAGCAGTCATGAATAACAAGACCTCAGCATTTGTACTCAGCAGCGAAGATGGTGTATTGCGGTGTCAAGATAGGATATGTGTTCCGGATGTGGACGAGCTTCGGGAAAGGGTAATGGTAGAGGCTCATATTTCCAGGTATTCGGTACACCCAGGTTCCACGAAAATGTATCATGACCTTAAGGAGATTTATTGGTGGAACGGTATGAAAAGGGATGTAGCAAGCTTTGTAGCTAAATGTCCGAACTGTCAACAAGTGAAGGCCGAGCATCAACGGCCCGGTGGATTAACTCAGCTTATAGAAATACCAAGGTGGAAATGGGAGATGATCAATATGGATTTCGTGGTAGGGTTACCTCGCACTCAGCGTAAGTTCGATTCAATATGGGTGATAGTAGATCGACTCACCAAATCAGCCCACTTCCTGCCAGTCAAGTCTACTGATACTGCGGAGCAATATGCAAGGTTGTACATTAAGGAGATAGTAAGGCTTCATAGCACTCCACTCTCTATCATCTCAGAATGCGGGGCTCAGTTCACAACTAACTTTTGGAAGAAATTTCAGCAAGGTTTGGGAACTCAGGTGAATCTCAGCACAGCTTTTCATCCGCGGACCGACGGTCAGGCCGAACGGACTATTCAGACGCTTGAAGATATGTTGCGGGCTTGTGTCTTGGATTTTAAAGGTAATTTGGATGAACACTTTCCACTGATAGAATTTGCTTACAATAATAGCTATCATGCTAGCATTCAGATGGCCCCGTTTGAGGCATTGTACGGGAGAAGATGTAGGTCGCCAATCGGGTGGTTTGAGGTAGGCGAAGCGGAATTGCTAGGGCCAGATATGGTGTACGAAGCTATGGAAAAGGTCAAGGTTATTCAGGAGAGAATGAAAACAGCACAGAGTCATCAAAAATCCAATGCAGACGTTCGCCGAAGGGATTTGGAGTTTCAAGTTGATGATTGGGTGTTCTTGAGGGTATCTCCTATGAAGGGAGTCATGCGATTCGGAAAGAAAGGGAAATTGAGTCCTAGGTATGTCGGGCCATATCGAATCGTTCAAAGGATTGGACAAGTTGCTTATAGGCTAGAGTTGCCTCCTGAGATGTCATCAGTGCACCCGGTATTCCATGTGTCCATGTTGAAGAAAGTCATTGGAGATCCATCCACCATCATGCCAGTCGAAGTTATAGAGGTTAATGAAGATTTGTCATATGAAGAAGTTCCAGTTGCCATTCTTGATAGGCAAGTCCGTAAGTTGAGAAATAAGGAAGTTGCCTCTGTTAAAGTATTGTGGCGAAGTCAACAAGTTGAGGAGGCCACATGGGAAGCCGAAAAAGAGATGAAAGAAAAGTACCCCCATTTGTTTGATCAAGCCTAGAAGAAATTAGGTGACCCTTCTACTCCTAGTAACTGCCATCTTGTCTAAGTTGTTTCCCTCTTAGTATTAGTAAAGTCTCCTTCATTTTGTAATGAGTTAAATGTGTTGTTGCCTTGGGTCACTTGAATCGTTCTTGATAAATGAAAGCCTTATAAAGATTTACGTGTTAAATAAGCAACTAATAGTAAGTGTAGATTGGTAATGGTTTGTTGAGTGTACATGGTGTTAAATTGGTTTAATAAGGTAAGAATTCATTGAAGTGACTAGTTTCTGTGAAATTGTAACAATGTGATAGAATATGTGCATTCGTTGAGGTAAGGAAGTGTATACCAGTTGTGGGAAATGTTGTATTTGTGTATTGTTGTTTGGTAATGTGTTTCGGGGGCCCTCCTGACAGGTGGATATGTCCATAATACAAAGGAAACTCTGGCGAAATTTTTCTAAAATATAAGAGTTAGTCAAAATTTTGATAACTTGCATATCATGTCTTTCAAAACCAATTTATTTTCGAAGTCCTCATTCGAGGACGAATGATCTTAAGGGGGGAGGATGTAAGGCCCCGTAAAATTTTTGTGCATAAAACCTAGTAGCTGTGGTGTCATGGTCCGAATAATGTGTTAGGAATGCGTAGAGGTTCGGACCCTTGGTAGTGATTTAAGTGTCAAAAATGTAGAGAATAAAGTTTTCCAGAAAAGTGTCAAATATGCGGTCAAGAATGCGACCGCAAACCTGTTATGCGGACCGCATTCTTGCCGCAAAGCTTTCCAGAAAGTGTCCCAAAAATCATGTTGAAAATGCGGTCGATATGCGATCGCATAGTGAATCTGCGGTGCACTTTGCGACCGCAGATCAAGAATGCGGACCGCATATTGGTCGCATTCTGTAACAGAACTTGGGTAATTTTGAGGCCATTCTGCGGTCACTATGCGGACCGCATGTTGATTCTGCGGTCGCAAAGTGCACCGCAGAATTGACCCCGGCCCAGATTTTTGTAACATTTTGACCCGATCTCTTCTTTAATATAACACCTTTCACCCTCATTTTCTCATATCATCTTACCAAAATTAGAGAGAGAAGAGAGGGGTTTTAGAGAGAGAAGTTCTTCATCTTCAAAGATTGTTCCAACCACTTAATTCCAAGGGATCCTAGGGCAAGGATTCAACTTCCCCAATCTTTTCAAGGTAAAAACCCTAACTATTTTCTTTGATTTTCAGTTTTAAATTGGGTAAAGAGAGGTTTGCATATAATAGCTTTTGAAAATAGAAATTTTACACTCATGCATGATTATTGAACTTGATTTCTAGTAAAAAGAAGTGAGTAGAAGTAAGAGTCTTCAAGAACAAGGTTGGCAAGAGTAGGATATCTTGGGTAATCATAAAGTAGAAAGAAAACTCATCACCAGGTATGTATGGCTAATTTTGATTCTTGTGAAATCGCCTATATGTGTGAAGTTTGTTTGGTTCGTGTTAAATTGACAAGTTGTGTGAAATTCTTGATGTTGTTGTTGGATGTTCAAATTTTGTTGTTGAGCTATGAGTGATGTAAAATGAGAGTTTAATTTGGTAAAAGAATTTTTAATAATGGCTATAATGGCATATATGGTACTTTGTGGAAAAGAAACGAAACACTTGAGGATTGGTAAGTCATTGAACAATACGGTATGAATACTCTTGATTTTTGGAACATTTGTAACTTGGTTGTGATATTGGCTTGTGAAGTAATTGTGAACATGAACCAACCTGTGAGTTGCTTATTTGAACTTGTTGAAATTGTGTGAAATGCCTTATCTGCTGTTTGTACTTGTTGTGTTTTAAAACTGTAAGGCGGGGTCGTGTTGCGCGCCGCAACGTGAGGAAATAAGGTGTGGGTTGGGGTGATAAGGGTGGCCGAGGTAATAAGGGTGGTCGGGGGTAATAAGGATGGAAAGCGATAGAAATCGCTATTGAAAATTGATATAAAAATCAATAATGTGAAATTGTGAAAGGAAACAGCAGGAGAGTTTGCAACCTGTGGGGCACTGATTGCCCCTTTGTTTGACTACTTGTGTTTTACGTGATTAATTGGTTATTGTTAAATTGGTTGATCGTAGAAAGTGCTTTGTGTTGAGAATTATTTGAAATGAGGAAAATGTGGAAACATGGTTGGGTGGCTTAATTAATTGTTGATGTAATTCAATGGCTTGAGTTTACTTGGGACAAAGTTTGTCCATACATGCCAGTACAATTCAAGTGTACTGACGTCCCTTTTGCCGGGGACGCTACATTCGTGTTATGATAGTAGGTGGATCAGTAGCAGGCACTTCAACTCATCGGCAGTAGTATCCTTCTCCTTCCACCGCCCGTTTTGGTGAGCCCCTTTCTTCCTTGGGGCCCTGTGTGGTTCATGCCACTTTTGTTTAGATTTCATTTTGGTTTTGTAAGGTATAGCCGGAGCCTTGTTACCGGCAAGTATTGTATTCCCTTTTTTGTATCCTAGAGGCTCTGTAGACATGTAAACTGTGGGACTCAAGTCTTATGTATACATTATGTTATGTCGGGCGTTTTAAAAACTGCAAACTTATTAATGAATCACTCGTATGGTTTTATTTGTTTAATGTGAAATCATTCATGGTTAGTAAGATATTTGGTTAATGAAAAACAATCAACACAGGGGTAACGCGTGGGAATGAAAGGCACCCAGGTCCGCTTGACTGGGGCAACCCGGTCAGGCGCTGGTCATGTTCCCCGATTTGGGGCGTAACACTTTAAGTCTTTATCAATGAGCCTGAGACTGCAAATGAAACAGAAGTTTGCGAATTCTACGCGAATGTACCTGAACATCAAAATAACATTGTGACTGTGCGCAGAAGACATGTCAATGCCTCAATTGAGGCAATTAGAGAAAATTACAATTTACCTGATGCTGTGCCAGAGAATCAAGATTTCTATGAGTATGGAAAATGTCTGAACAATGCAAAATGGGAAAGATTCATTTCAAAGATTTGCGTCCCGGGAGTTGATATAGAATGGTTAGAGAGTGGTGAAAAAATTCATTCATCATCTCTAACTCAAGAAGCAAAAACCTGGCTTTATGTGATAAATAGCAAGCTACTTCCTTCTAAGAATACAACTGAAGTTAACGGTCCCAGAGCTGTACTGATATGGTGTCTTGTAGAGAATTTGGCTTTTGATGTGGCAAAGATCATTCATGAAGAAATGATTATTAGAAGCCCAATTCATAAGTATGGATTTTTCTTCCCATCACTAGTCACTTTACTTTGCAGGCAAGCACAGGTACCAGAGGATCCTGATGTGGATATAACTGTAAGGAAGGCATTGAATATCAAACCCAAGAGAGGTGGAGATGAAGAAGATAGCTCTGAAGATGAAGAGAATGATGGAGGTAATCAACCAATGGACACAGACAGAGGAGAGCAAGCCCAACCTCCCAATGCACTAGCAGTTGCACTGCCAAGAGCAGCATCATCTTCAGGAACTGCTGGCATGCCGAGCCACAACACATGGGAGCAAGAGATAGGTGAATTGCGACAAACAGTAAACACGCTAAGCACGCGTGTGGAGGAAATAGCAGACCGACAAGTCAAGTTGGAAAAGAAATTTATGGGATGGCTACGAGCATCGGGGCGAGCTTGTAATGTCAACCCCGACACAGTGTCAAATCAAGAATAGATCGTCGGGGAAGTATTTTTATCTCTGTGTTTAAAACTTGTAGTCATGGGGACATTCCTATTCTTAAGTGGGGGGTGTTAGCATATTTGGATAGTTTCGGATATTAGAATTTTCTATGTTGATGTTTTGTTTGTTTTGAAGTTTTGCTTGTTTTGAAGTTGATGGATAGTAGATTAATTAAATTTGGTTGTCTTTGTTATTAGGGTTTTTTGTTTTAGTTAAAAAAAATTTTTGAAGTTGTTTTTTAGCTTTATATATATATATATATGTATGTATGTATGTATATATATAAATTTTAGGGTCATTTTATTTGTGAGGAGTTCTGTCCTCTTTTCTTAATTTTGTGATTAGTATGAATATTTCCCCTTGGTTTTTCTTTAGGCCACGGTTCTTTTCCAAGGGTTTCAATTTGAACCGGGTATAGATAGATTTTAGTTTAAATTTTTTTATTGCTTTTAGATAAGATTTTATCTTATGGTAATCCCTAATGTTAATACACTTGAACATACCAAATCCTAGAGTATAATTCCTACTTTTACTGGATTCTAAACTGAAAGTGATTTTATTGCTTATTTACTACTGAAATGAATATTCACGACAGAGTGTCTTGATGAGTTGATCTTAATGAATCTTATGCCATGTGTGGAGAGATTTTTGATGAGTCCATGTAGTGTAATTGTGTCTAGAACTTGCCTAGTATGTGAATTGAAGCGAAATTTCAGGTGACACTCGGTTTTAAAAAAATGATGTTAGGCTTTCCTTGATCTTTTTGAAATCAATTGCTCAAATCAAATAAAATCTATCCCTAGTTAACCATTTCTGGCCTTGAAACCTTTATTTGGTACCCACATTACAAGCCTATACCATTTTTGTTCTTAATTGAAATTTAGAACCCTTTAACCTCTTAACGCACTTTAATTGTAAAATGAGCGCTAAAAGAAGTACAAAGGAACTAAGCGTGGGGTGGTTTGTGAACGGAACCAATAAAAGTGAGAAAGGTGCACTGAAATTTAATTGAAAAAAAAATTCTGTATAAATATTTGTATATTGTTGTGTTACTGCCAGTGGAGTGTAAATTAAAGCAGTGCATAAAAGAAAAATGGAACACTGCTAGGAGTAAATTGATTTACGCAATTGTTATTAAGATTGAAGAATTTGCGCTAAAAATGATTGAGTAATGGGTTAAAGTTCTTAGGAGTGCTAGTCACTAATCCCAAAATAAATCCTACCAACCCCTTAACCCACATTACAACCAGAAGAAAAAGTCCTAATTGATTTTTGATCGAACAAGCCTGCATTAGTAGAGATTTACATTAAGGGCAAGCTTATGGTACAACTTGCATGCATGTGACTTCTTCTGTGAGTGTGAGTGAAACATTCTTGTTGTAAATAATTAGGGAACTCTCTTGTACATATTGATATATGTAATGTTGATAAAATTGTGAGGGCATATGATTCGTGACAGATAAACAAGTCTTGATCTTTGTATAGAGTACTTCAAAGAAGTGTGAATATTGTGTAGCACTTGAAAGTTAGTCCAGAAACTAGAATTTTACATTACTAGGTGTGAGATATGATTCTTGTTCTAAGTGTAAAGCATTAAGGTAAAATGGTTGAGTTGATGACTCTTTTATAAGTATAGTGTGATTGCTCGAGGACTAGCAATGAATTAAGTGTGGGGTATTGATAATAGGCGAAAACTAAGTAGTTTAGCCATTATTTATGCGTCCATTTAATTATGATCCAATAACATAATTTATGAATTTGATAAGATATAAGCTATTAATTTGTGATTTGTACAATGTGCAGAAAAAGGAGCTTATATCTACAATTGGAAATGTTATGGCACAATTTTGGAGCAAAAACAATCCTTCGGAGTTGAGTCTTTACGATCAAGAAACAAGATTTAACGAGAAATTCTCTCAGGTGCGCGAAGTCATCATTTCGTGCACCATTTCGCACAGATGAAGATTTAATTGGGCTACAGATGCGTGAAGTGCCCACTTCGCGCACCACTTCGCGCACCACTTCGCGCAGAGTAGTCCGGTTAAAATAACTTTTCTATGGTTGAAAATGAAGAGACACACAATTCCACTCAAAGTTAGTTAATGCAATCTTATATCATGGAGAAGATCAGATTTTTAGCATTATTGGAGTAGAGTGGAAAGAGACTATTCATCTTAGAGAGAAGATTTTTAGAGAAAGATCATTGAGAGTGTTCTTGAAGCAAAGGAAGAAGTTGAAGATCAAGCTTTGAAGAGCAACAAATTAAAGAGTTCATCTAAACCTTCATCTTATATTATTCTTTGTAGTATTTTAGACATCAATATTATTGATTTTAGTATGAACATGAGTAGCTAAACTCTTTAGTATTCTAGGGTCATGGATGTTAGTGATTTTGTTATTTGAAGCTTGGATTGATTTTATTGAAATTATTGATATGGGTTGTTTATTTGATTTTGATCTTAATTATTTTACTGCGTAGCTAACAGTGAAATATTATCTACGAACTTTGAATTAAACTTGACAAAGGAAATTCTTAGTTGCATATAAAATCAAATAGAACAAGATTTGAATCTCGGGCATCGATTGAAGGATTTGCAATTAAGATAGATATATACTTAATTGCCTTGTTTGGTTAAATAATAAGAGTTTGAAATGCATTCTTGTTAATATTAATATCATAGAAATATAGATATTGATTTAACTTGGATAGATTCATAAGAACTCGAAAGATTCTTATGAATATTATTAACCTTATAATCAATAATCCAGATAATTAAATAAATCGATTCTAAGTAGAAAAATAGCATGATTACTAGCAAGTCCATGGCCCTGGAATATATTTGTCTATATCATTATAAGAATATTGTGAATTGGGTGTAGTAATTTCATCTTGAATAATTGTGACATTATAAATTGAATTATAAAAAAGTTCCTATATACTTTCAAATTATATATCATAAATCAAGAATTAGTTAATTTAATATCAGTCAATAAGCTAATAATAATTCCTCGTGGGAACGATACTCTACTTATTACTATACTACTTGTCGATCACGTACACTTGCGTGAGTGTTTTGGTCGCAACAATACCATGCAGCCGAACTATCTCTCTGATATAGATCTCCGACAGTCGCTCCGATGAATAAGTAGTGCTCACCGGTATGAAATGGGCGGACTTGGTCAGCCGATCCACAATAACCCAAATGGAATCAAACTTCCTAGCAGTTCGTGGAAGTCCAGATACAGAGTCCATGGTGATGCGCTCCTATTTCCACTCTGGGATCTCAATCTGCTGCATCAATCCACCTGGACGCTGATGCTCATACTTCACCTACTGGCAGTTGAAGCATCTAGAGAAAAACTATATCCCTCTTCATCCGCCTCCACCAGTAATGCTGTCTCAAGTCCTGATACATCTTCGCGGCACCCGGATGGATGGAATACTGCGAGCTATGGGCCTCTGCTAGAATCAGCTCTAGAAGATCATCTACATTGGGCACACAGATACGCCCATACATCCTCATAACTCCATCATCCCCAATGGTAACATCTCGAGCATCACCACGCCGAACTCTATCCTGGAGGAAAAGCAAATGAGGGTCATCGAACTGACGCCCCCTGATGCGATCAAATAGAGAAAACCGAGAAACAACACAAGCAAGAACCCGGTTGGGCTCCGAGAGATCCAGTCTAACAAACTGCCTGGCTAAAGCCTGAACATGCATCGCCATAGGCCTCTCCGAAGCTGGTAGATATGCCAAACTCCCCAAACTATCCGCCCAACGACTCAAGGCATCGGCAACCATATTAGCCTTGCCCGGATGATAGAGAATAGTAATATCATAGTCCTTCAGTTGCTCCAACCATCACCTCTGACGCATATTCAGGTCCTTTTGCTTAAGCAAGTGCTGTAAGCTTCGATGATCAGTGTAGATCTCACAAGGAACCCCATACAAATAGTGACGCAAAATCTTCAAGGCGTGAACAATGGCAGCTAGCTCTAGATCATGAACATGATAGTTCTTCTCATGTATCTTCAACTGTCTGGACGCGTAGGCAATCACCCTACTGTCCTGCATCAACACTGCACCGAGTCCAGCTCATAAGGCATCACAATATACTGTATAGGACCACAAACCTATAGGCAACATCAAGATAGGGGCTGAGGTCAAAGCTGTCTTGAGCTTCTGAAAGCTCGCCTCACACTCATTTGTCCACTGAAAAGGGGCACCCTTTTGGGTCAATCTTGTCATAGGTGTTGCAATCGAAGAGATACCCTCTACGAAACGACGATGATAGCCCGCCAAACCAAGGAAACTACGAATCTCACTAGCGGAGGAGGGTCTGGGCCAACTCTGCACGGCCTCCACCTTCCTCGGATCTACTCGAATACCATCACTCGACACCACGTGGCCCAAAAATGCCACTAAACTCAACCAAAATTCACATTTAGAGAATTTGGCATATAGCTGCTTCTCCCTCAGAATCTGAAGCACTATCCTCAAATGCTGCTCGTGCTCTTCACGACTCCGGGAATATACTAGAATATCATCAATGAAAACAATCATGAACGAGTCCAGATATGGCCTGAACACACTGTGCATCAAATGCATAAAGGCTACTGGGGCATTAGTCAGCCCAAAAGCCATTACGAGGAACTCATAGTGACCATACCGAGTCCTGAAGGCAGTCTTCGAGATATCTGGCTCCCGAATCTTCAGCTGATGATACCCAGAGCACAAATCAATCTTAGAAAACACTTGTGCGCCCTGTAGCTGGTCAAACAAATTATCAATGCGAGGCAAAGGATACCGGTTCTTCACAGTAACCTTGTTCAACTGACGATAGTCAATACACATACGAATAGAACGTCCTTTTTCTTCACAAACAACACAGGAGCACCCCAAGGCGAATCACTGGGTCGAATAAAACCCTTACCCAATAACTCCTGTAACTGATCCTTCAACTCCTTCAACTCAGGAGGAGCCATACGGTACGGTGGAATAGAAATGGGCCGAGTGCCCGGTAACAAATCAATAGCAAAATCAATATTTCTATCGGGCGGCATGCCCGGGAGATCTCCTGGAATTACATCAGCGAAGTCACGTACCACTGGAACAGAATCAATAGAAGGAGTGTCAATACTAACATCCCGCATATAAGCTAGATAAGCAGCACACCCTTTCTCAACCATACACTGAGCTCTGAGAAAGGATATAACACGGCTAGGGGTGTGATCTAGAGTACCACTCCACTCAATACGTGGAATGCCTGGCATAGCTAGCATCACGGTCTTAGCATGACAATCAAGAATAGCATAATGGGGAGACAACCAGTCCATGCCCAAAATAATATCAAAATCGACCATCCCGAGCAACAATAGATCCGCTCTGGTCTCAAATCCACAAATGTTAACCAAACACGACCGATACACACGGTCCACGGCTAAAGAATCTCCCACCGGAGTGGAAACATAAATGGGGGCACTCAAAGAATCCCGAGGCACACCCAGATGAGAAGCAAAATAGGAGGACACATATGAAAAAGTGGAACCAGGGTCGAATAGAACCGATGCCTCCCTGTGACTAACCAGAATAATACCTGTGATAACAGAGTCATATGCAATAGCTGCAGCACGATCAGGAATAACATAGAATCTGGCCTGTCCCCTCTCTTGAGGGCGGCCCCTAGCACCCTGATCCCCCCCCTGGCTGGTTGGGCAGGTGGAGTGACAGCTGGAGCTGGAATGATGACCTGTTGGCCCTGAGAACCACGCTGAGGCTACGAAGACTGAGGAGGTGATCCTCTCCTACGCCTGGGGCACTCCCTAACCAGATGGCGAGTATCCCCGCACTCATAACAAGCTCTGGGAGGACGCGGTGGCTGCGACCGACCGGCCTCACCCCCACTAGTTTGACCCCTGGAGGTACCCCGCGCATGAGGTGCACTGGAAACTGGGGGAGGATAATAAGGCTCCTAAGGAGCTGGAAGAGCTGGAGTACTACCGGCTGCTGGCAATGCTGAGTGACTGGTCGATCGAAATAACCCCTACCAAAATGACCGGCTGCTGAAGTGCGGGCACCAGAGAAGTGGCCCGACTCACGAGACCTCTTGGCCTCCCTGTCTCCCCGCTCTCTAGGGAGCATACTCTCAATCCTCCTGGCAATGCTCACTGCCTGCTGATAAGATATATCCGTCTCCAACTCTCTGGCCATGCTGGATTGGATTGGCGGGATAAGGCCCTCAATAAATCTGCGCACTCTCTCCCGGACCGTGGCTACCAAGGCCGGTGCATGCCTGGCTAGTGGAGTGAAACTGATAGCATACTCTGATAATAACATGGAGCCCTGTCGCAACCGCTCAAACTCCAAGCGCCAAGAATCCCTAAGGCCCTGGGGAACAAACTCCCTCAAAAACAGATCTGAAAACTACGTCCAGGTCAATGAAGCAGACTCATCTGGACTTTCCAACTCATACGTGCGCCACCAATCGTAAGCGGCCCCACGAAACTGAAAAGCAGTAAAGGAAACCCCGCTGGTCTCCACAATCCCCATAGAACGAAGAATACGATGACATTCCTCCAGAAAACCGAATGCATCATCTGAAGCCAAACCACTGAACACTGGAGGGTCATATTTCTTGAACCTCTCCAATCTACGCTGCTCCTCCTCGGAGGCAGCTGGCCACCTCCGGGCTGTGCTGGGGCAGCAGGAGGCATAACCATAATCTCTGGAACCTGCCTCACTGGCACTCGCTGCTCAAGTGTAACGGCTGCGGGAGTCTGGGCCCCTCCCCCGGCCTGGGATGTAGCTGCAGTGAGAGGAAGCAGTCCTACCTGAGCTAAAGTGGTATACATACTCATGAACTGGGCCAGGGTCTCCTGGAGTGCTGGAGTAGTAGTAGCTGTAGTCGGTGTACCAGGTGCCTGCGCTCCAACCTGATCCACCGGTGGCACCTCCGCGGTAGTGCGCGCGGGTGCTGTGGCTGCACCTCAGGCGCGTCCTCGTCCTCTACTTCGGCCCCGACCTCTGACGGTGGTAACAGGGGGTGCAGGTACCTGATCCTCGCAAGTAGCACGTGTCCTCACCATCTGTGAGAGAACAGAAGATAGAAGTTTAGATTTGGTGCCAAAAATAACGCACGACAAGGAATCCAAAAGAAATGAAGACTTTCCTAAACAGTTACATAGCCTCTCATAGATAAATACAGACGTCTCTATATCGATCCGCAAGACTCTGAGTAACTGGTCTGTGTCCCGTGACTCCTATGAACCTAGAGCTCTGATACCGACTTGTCACGACCCTAGTTCACCAATCGTAAACATGTTATGATGACACCCAGTTCCCGCGACTAGGTAAGCCATACACATTGCGAAATATACAAGTTACGAACTATAAACAAGAAATAACGAAAAAAATGATGTAATTAAGAATGTAATCGGTGCTGCTTGGCACATACACTCGTCAACACACTGTATAAAAATACCAACAAGACCTAGAATCCCACGGGTAACACAGACTAAAAGAGAAATACAATTGTGGCTCTATGTGTAAAGAGTATCAAAAACAATGAAATGAAGGAAAAACATCTACCAGAACTATCAGAATAGAAGGAGGGCCTCCAGATCCGCGGACGTAGCAGATCATACCTCGAGGTCTCCAATGTGCTGCTGATATCACCTAGAATGGGCCTGTCCTGATGTACCTGGATCTGCACAACAAAAGTGTGCAGAAGAGTAGCATGAGTACACCACGGCGGTACTCAGTAAGTGCCAAGCCTAACCTCGATAGAGTAGTGACGAGGAAGGTCAGGGCCCTACTGAGAGATAACAATAACATAACAATGATAACAATAATAAGCAGTTTAAGTAATAATGAATCTGAAATAACAACAATAAAGCGATTACTATAACCGTCTACAATTAAGCTAAAAACAAGTAACCAACTCAACAAAACTCAATCAGAAAGTCCAGGACCTGTGGGAATTGAACCCATAGTCCCACTCTATAATCAACAATCCAGGAGCTACGGGAATTAACCCGCAGTCCCAATAACAGTATCTCTGGGTCTCCGGGAATCGAACCCGCAGCCCATGTCTCAATACCTCAAGATGTGTCTCAATGATCACAAGATCTCCGGGAATCAAACCCGCAGTCCATATCTTAATAATATATCAATAACTCATGATCTCCCGGAATAGAACCCGCAGTCCATATCTCAATAATATATCAATAACTCAAGATCTCCGGGAATCAAACCTGCAACCCTTGGACCTCCGAGAATCGAACCCGAAGTCCATAAACAATATCACTCCGGGTCTCTGGGAATTGAACCCACAGCCCTGGGATCTCCGGGAATCGAACCCGCAGTCCCCCAACACAACAAATAAAGAAACACAGAGAAGAAATATAATATGCTTAACAACAACTTCACCGAAACTAGTGCCAACAATTACCAGGAAGTTCAAGTAAGGCAATTAGGCAATTAGACAGTTAAATCCTATCTAATCATGCTTTTCTAATGAATACCAGGTAAATGTAACAATTTAATCATCTAAGAACAGGAAATATCACTAATCGAACAATTCAAGTAAAGTGTGTTACAAAAACCAGTGCATGTACACGCCCGTCACCTCGTGTAAAAGGCATTTAAACTATCACATAATGTCCTAGGGGTGAAAGTTCCCCCACACGAGGTTAGACAAGCCACTTACCTCGACTCCGGTACAAAAATGCTAAGAGACAATACTCTTGCCGCGAATGTCGGCCTCCACAGGTGTAGTATCTAATAAAAATCAATAGAGTCACATCAAAATAGGCCAATTGGGCATTACCCAATCAAAACAATTCAAAATACACCAAAACCCACAAGTTGCCAAAACCTGACTTTCAGTACGCTTCTCGAAAAATTAGGAAAGTTACATATTCGGAACCCTCGTCTCAATATAAGTCTAAGCATATAAAGTTTACTAAATTCGAACTTTATTTGCCCATTCAAACCTTTGATTTTCTAAAGTTCAAGCCTTGGGTGAAAACCCCCATTAAATACCCCAAATTCCTCCATTTTCATGAAAAACTTGCATAATATTATTAACAACAATCATAATTTGAGTCCATAATTGATTACCTGAAGAAACCAGAATTCTCCTTCAAAATCGTCCAAATCGCCCCTTAAGCGAAGCCTTCAATGTTTGGAATGTTTCTGAAATTTCTAACTTCTGATACAATTAAACCCTCTGCGATTTTCGCTTCTGCAGACTTTTTCCACCTCTGCGGGACCGCTTCCGCGACCATTTGGTCACTTCTGCGAAAACCCAGGCCTGGCTGGCCCAATTCGCTTCTGTGAGCCCAAGGCCGCTTCTGCGAGGCCACTCCTATGGAAAAACGTCCGCTCCAGCGGAGATTCCCGCTCCTGCAAATAGGAATCCGCTTTTGCGGGCTCGCTTAAGCGAGCAGCCATCCGCTTCTATGGATTCTTCACCTAGGGACCCAAATTGCTTCCGCGGTCAAGCATTCTGCGCCAGCGATAGCGCCTCAGCGGACAAGGATCCGCTCCTGCGAACCGTTCCGCCTCCGTGCTCGAAATTCTGCTTCAGCGGTCTCACCTCTGCAGCTCCATTTCCGCAGGGGCGAAAACAACAGAACCAACACCAAAACCTGCGATTTTTCCATGTTTCTCTCGTTTAATCATCCGAAATTACCCCGAGGCCCCCGGGACCTCATCCAAACACACCAACACATCCTAATACCTTATTTGAACTTGTTCCAATCCTCGAAACACATCTAACAACATCAAAACCCATCATTCACATCGAATTCGAGCCTAAATTCCTTAAAATTTTTCGAATTACACATTCGATCTAAAACCCGGCCAAACGACGTCCGAATGACCTGAAAATTTGCGGACATATCCAAAATCACATAACGAAGCTACAGAAATTGTCGGAATTCCATTCCGACCCCGGATCAAAATCTCACCTATCGTTCGGATTCGCCAAAATTTCAAACTTCGGCATTTCAAGCCTAATTGAGCTACGGACCTCCAAAATGTATTCCGAACGCACTCCTAACCCCGAAATCACCTAACGGATCTAATGGAACCATCAGATTTCCGTTCCGAGGTTGTCTTAACACTGTTTCGGCTACGGGCCATTTTCCAACTATAAAGATCTATTTAGGGATTAAGTGTCCCAAAACACTCCGAATTCCAGAAGCGACCCTCCCGACAAACCACAATAGCAGAAATGAACTCAGGGGAACAGTTAAATTGGGGATCGGGGCATAATTTTTCTAAAACGACCGGCCGGGTCGTTACAAAATGGGGCAAAGATCAAGCAATGAAGATAATCAATGCCACAAAGTCAACCATTTTTTCAACTAACAAAATGTTCTTTGTTGAAAGCAGGTCTATTCAATTGTGGAAGAAGAAGGTACAGCCTAAAGAAGTGAAATACGCGAGCATTCAAATGGCTTTGAAATAAGGAAAACGCCTAAAAAGGGAAGATTCTTTTCAAAAGCTTTATTTTATGCATTTGTTGATGGGTAAAACGAAAATGCCTAAAAGAAGACCCAAAAGGAAGAAGAAAAGAAAGGAAAATGAAAACTCCAAAAAGAGAATCAAATCATGTCAGTCCAATATCTGTTTAAACCCCGGTCAGAAAACCGAGGGTCTTCCGACCAGAAAATCGTGAAACATTGTTTTTGAATTCCGTCCAGAAAGCCGTGAAACTTTTCTTTTGAAATCCCGGTTAGAAAACCGAGGATCTCCCAACCAGAATACTACGGAGTCATTTTTTAAAATCCCAGTCACAAAACCGAGGGTCTTCCGGCTAGAAAGCCGTGAAACATTGTTTTGAATTCCGGCCAAAAAGCCGTGAAAACTTTCTTTCAAAATCCCGGTCAGAAAATCGAGGATCTCCCAGTCAGAAAATTGCGGAGCCATTTTTAAAAACCCCGGCCAGAAAACCGAGGGTCTTCCGGCCAGAAAGCCGTGAAACATTGTTTTTGAATTCCGGCCAGAAAGCCGTGAAACTTTTCTTTCGAAATCCCGGTCAGAAAATCGAGGATCTCCCAGTCAGAAAACTGCGGAGCCATTTATTAACATCCCGGTCAAAAAACCGAGGGTCTTCCGGCTAGAAAGCCGTGAAACATTGTTTTGAATTCCGGCTAGAAAGCCGTGAAAACTTTCTTTCAAAATCCCGGTCAGAAAACCGAGGATCTCCGAGTCAGAAAACTGTGCATCCGTTTCTTAAAACCCCGGTCAGAAAACCAAAACCGAGGTCTTCCGGCCAGAAAGCCGTGAAACATTGCTTTTGAATTTCGACCAGAAAGCCGTGAAACTCTTCTTCAAAATCTCGATCATAAAATCGAGGATCTCCTAGTCAGAAAACTGCGGAGCCGTTTCTTAAAACCCCGGTCTGAAAACGGAGTGTCTTCCATCCAGAAAGTTGTGAAATAATGCTTTTGAATTCAGGCCAGAAAGTCGTGAAAATATTATTTCAAAGTCCCGGTCAGAAAACCGAGGATTTCCCAGTCAGAAAACTGTGGAGCCGTTTCTTATAACCTCGGCCAGAAAACTGAGGGTCTTCTAGCCAGAAAGCTTTGAGATGTTGTTTTTACTTTCCGGCCAGAAAGCCGTGAAAACTCTCTTTCAAAATCCCAGTCAGAAAGCCAAGGATCTCCTAGTCAGAAAACTGCGGAGCCATTTCTTTTAAACCCCGGCCAGAAAACCGAGGGTCTTCCGGCCAGAAAGCCGTGAACCATTGCTCTTGAATTTCGGCCAGAAAGCCTAAAACTTTCTTTCAAAATCCCGGTCAGAAAACCGTGGTTCTCCCAGTTAGAAAATTGCGGAGCCATTTTTTAAAAACCCCGGTCAGAAAAACAAGGTTTTTCCGGCCAGAAAGCCGTGAAATAATGCTTTTGAATCCCGGCCAGAAAGCTGTGAAGACTTTCTTTTAAAAATCCCGGTCAGAAAACCGAGAATCTCCCAATTAAAAAACGGCGGAGACGTTTCTTCAAAACACCGGCCAGAAAACCGAGGGTCTCCCGGCTAGAAAACCGTGGAACGTTTATCTGTGAAACTATGGTTTTAAAAATCAAGATTCTCTTGACCAATACCAAAGAGTCTTTTTAATCATTTTCTGTGTCGCAACTAACTCACGAAATTTTCCTAGTAAAAATAGGGCAAAAAAATTTTGCTTGTTTGTATTTTTGTTGTCTATATAGGTTTGACCTCGGGACGCAAGGATCGAGATAACCTACGAATGGAACCTCAATCCAGAATGAAGAAAAGAAGAAAAGAACCAAAAGAAATTGAGCTCAAACGTTGGAGTAAACAGAGGCGCGATTTGCTCAGAATCTGATTGAAGTCACGAGTTCCGCCAATTCCCTTTTGCTCAATGTTACAAGAATAAACAAGCATGTACATCTTACAAGCATCAAGATTCAGATTGAGGTCTACAGCAAAATCAGCAAAGACTCAAGATTGAGTTTTCAAGAGAATCATAGATAGGAGTCTTGTAACTCATAGTTGATAGCATAGCTAGCTTAGCTTTAATTTCTCTTTTGTTGTAATAAGGAAGTCAGTAAGCAGTAAGCAGCAACACTAGCAACGATAGCAGCAGCAACTGCAAAGTGTCAATACACGGTAGTCCCAGCTACCAAAACTTCCCGAACAACATTGTCCTAATTCATGTTCAGCCCAGGATATGTAGGAAGCCTTCCAAAGCAAAGGCTTGGTCAAGATCTTTCCAAAATGCTTCACAAAGAGTGCTCGAACGGACAAAAATCGCTCGTACTTGCTCATTATTCTTTGCACGAAAACTCTTCGCATTTCCAGGTAAAGAGGGGCAGCTGTGAGCACGTGATTTTTGTCTAACGTGAATTACTCCCACAAAACCAAAACAAAAATTGTCTATTTTGCGGTGTGAATTTTCGTGTTATTTTTGGTAATTGTTTGTATTCGTATATGCATGGTTATATGTGTTTACATTAATAATAAAATACAAAAATATGTCGTGTTTACATTTTTTTATCTAACTTTGCAATTAGGGGCAGTTAAGTTTATTTTACAAAAATAAAAAATCACAAAAATATGTATTTTTTGCATCTTTAGTATTTAATGTTCCAAATTATGCAATTTTATTTTAAATTGTTATTTAATTATATGTGATAATTATTATTAGAAGTTGATTAGTATTTTTGATAAGTTAATTTGGTTTTATAAGTCAATTTAGGATTTTAGAATTTTAGTTTTTATTTTTAAGAAAACCAAAGAAAAGAAGCAAAATAGCTTAAAATTGGATTGGGCCAATTTAAAATTCCAAGCCCCAAATCAGAGCCCAATCCAAACAACCTTTTACCCAAACCCGGCCAAAAACCCGGTCCACCCAGCACTTCATTAAATGACTCTGTCTCTTTGTCCACCAGTTGATCCAAGCCGTCCAGATCATTCCATCCAACGATCCACAATTAACCATTAATTTCATTATACCAAAGACCCCCAAACCCGGCTACCCACTTTCATTTCCCCCATTTCCCCGTCATCTTCTCCACCAAGACCCAAACACCCCAAAAAACCCTAGCTAGCCGCCACCCTTCCCCCGCCTGAAAACTCGGAGGCAACAACGCCGGTAACCACCAAACCAACACCCTTGGACCATCTAACCACCCCCAACCCAAATCCGTGATTGTTTTACCACGAATCATCCCCAAATCTCTCAAATCTTTGATTAAGTGTTCGAACCCAAAACCCAACCTACCCCAAATTGCCCCAAATTGAAACCCAATAATCCCCTAGCCTCCCACGAACTCCATCCATCGTTGGTTCCACTCGAATCCAACCAGAAAGTCTCAAGCCCCAAAACCAAGTTTCAAGAACCCTAAAATTCGAATTAGGGATTTTATTTTCGGATTTTAGAGAAATTGGGGTCTAATAGACCTTAATTGATTTGTTTTCACTTGAAAACATTTCAATTAAGGTACGTTTGACATCGAATACCAAATTCGAGTGGTCCAGTCGCTGTTTTGATTCTATTTTCTCTCACTGATAGAGGTATTGCTTTCTTTCTTTTCTTCTTTGTTTATTTTTGTACTTGTTTTATTTGTTTTGATCATTTGTTTGTTGTGTCCGTTTATTGCAATCTCTCTGTTTTCATTTCTTCTCGAAGACCTTTTATTTCGTCGCTTTATTTATGCTTGTTTGTTGTAAATAAGATAGGAATTCGATTCGATTAATATCGTCGAATGATTAATTCTGCATTTTTGTTACCTGTTCTGTCCGAAAGTGTGATGACCCGGCCCATCAGTGAGAGATGGGCACGCGGGTGGAGTTGAGCACCGCATTTCACCCCCAGACAGACAGGCAGTCGGAGCGCATCATTCAGATCTTGGAGGATATGTAGCGGACATGTGTGATTGACTTTGGTGGTTCGTGGGATGAGGTCTTTCCACTTGCTGAGTTTGCCTATAACAATAGTTATCAGTCGAGTATTCAGATGGCCCCGTACGAGACATTGTATGGCAGAAGGTGTAGATCTCCCATCGGATGGTTTGAGCCTGGTGAGGATAGATTGATATGGACTGAGTTAGTTCAGGATGCTCTGGATAGAGCAAAGTTGATCCAGGAGAGGCTTCGCACAGCACAGTCTCGCCAGAAGAGTTATGCAGACTGTAGGGTTTGAGAGTTGTCTTTCATGGTTGGTGACAGAGTATTGCTGAAGGTTTCACCCATGAACGGTGTCATGAGGTTCGGGAAGAAAGGGAAGCTGAGTCCCAGGTACATTGGTCCTTTTGAGACACTCGGGAGGGTTGGAGAGGTGGCATATGAGTTGGCCTTGCCACCCAGCTTATCCAGCGTTCATCCAGTTTTCCATGTGTCTATGCTCCGGAAGTACATCAAGGATCCGTCTCATGTATTAGACTTCAGTACCATTCAGCTTGATGGTGATCTATCTTATGATGTGGAGCTAGTGGCTATTCTGGGTAGACAGGTTCGAAAGTTGAGGTCCAAGGAGATTGCTTCAGTCAAGGTGCAGTGGAGAGGTCGGCCCATGGAGGAGGCTACTTAGGAGGTCGAGCAGGAGATGCGGAGCAGATATCCCCACCTATTTGAGTCTCCAGGTATGTTTCTTGACCCGCTTGAGGATGAGCATTTTTTAAGTTAGGGAGAATGTGATGACCCGGCCCGTCATCATAAGAGTTATCACCCCGTTATCCCCGTTATCTGCTTGTTAATGTTGTAATATGCATGTTGGATAAGTTTGAGTCAGTCCGGATTGAGTTTAGTTAGAAATGAGACAAATAGTCTCTTAGAAGAAGGAATAGTTGAGAAAAGTCAGCTGGATGTTGACCTGGGAGTTAGAGAGCTCGGAATCGAATTTTGATGATTCGATCAGCTCCGGGAGGTCATTTGTGAGCTAGGAGAGCGATCGGAAGTCAATTTGGAGGTCCGGTGTAGAAATAGGCTTGAATTGGCTAAAGTTAAATTTTCGCGATATCCGATTGATAGGTGATATTTTGAACCGGGAGTCGGAATGGAATTCCAACAGTTGCAGTAACTCCGTTAGGTGATTTTGGATGTGTCTGCAAAATTTTAGGTCATTCGGATGTCGTTTGGTCGGGTTTTTGATCGAATGTCGGTTGCGGAACTTTCAATGAAAACTTAGGCTTGAATTTGCTTGAATTTGAGGTTATTCTGTGTTAAAGTATGTTATTTTATCATTGGAGCAAGTTCGTATGGTGTTATGGAGTATGTTTGTGGCTTTCGTTGGGGTCTCGGGGGACCCGGGGTGATTTCGGGAGGTTAAACAGGAGAAAAACATGAAATTGCAGGTCTGGATTTTTGGGCTTCTACTATTTTTGCTTATGTGGATGGGGGACCACAGAAGCGGACGCGTAGGGGCGGAAATTATCTCGCAAAAGCGAGTTTGGGCCGGCTTGGGTAGTTCCGCAGAAGCGGCCCAGGATGCGAAGGGGCGGGCTCGCAGAAGCGAGCCTAAGACCGCAGGAGCGGAGGATGGTCTGGCCGGGGAACTTCGCAGAAGCGGAGCCCAGTCCGCTTATGCAGTCTCGCAGGTGCGAGACTTGGACCGTAGAAGCGGAACTGGGTAGTTGGGTATGGAACCGCAGAAGCGGACTCGCAGGAGCGAGTGAGGAATCGTAGGAGCGAAAATCGCGCCTGTGATAAAAATAACAGAAGGGTTAATTTCAAAAGTTGTGAAAAACATTTGGGCTTGGTTTAGAGAGGAGAATTGGGCGATTTGGACGAGATATTGCTGGGAGATCATCGGGTTATCATCGGAGGTGAATTTTATGGTTCCTTTACGCGTTTTTATCTTGAAATCCTCCTTTATTTCACGGAAGTGGGATCAAATTATGAGGCAATTTAGCCTAAGCCAGGGTTTTGGTAAATTGTCGATTTGAGTGGGCAATCGGAGTCTGATTTTGGAAAACTTTATATGCATAGACTCGTATTGAGACGAGGGTTCCGAATAGGTAACTTTTATAAATTTATGAGAAGCGCACCAAAAGTTGGATTTTGACAACTTTGTGGGTTTTGATGCAATTTGGGTTATTTCGAATTGGTTACATGAATTTAGCATATATTGATGTATTATCATTGATTTTGAGCAGATTCGGCAACCGAGGAGATTGATTTTCGAGGCAAGCGCAAGACAGATTGAAGTTTCTACCGGTTCGAGGTGAGTGGTGGTAGAAAATAATATACTGAGGGTTTGAAACCTCGTACTAGCACTTCACAGTGCTATGCTGAGATGAAACACGCGTCTTGTGACGGGCGTGGTGATATTGTGATTGGGGACTTGGACTTGGTCCATCCCGGCTTATAGTAGACTGCATTTTATGTCTATTAATGAGATTATAACTATGCAATTGGGCTAATAACCATGTTTGGGGCCTTGTGCCGATCTGTAGAGCATTAGGGGACCTGTAGAGCTAGGTGACCCTTATATCGTGTTGGAAACTTACACTCAGCCGTAAAACTAGCTGAATAGCATACTAAGAGCCAGTACTTGATGTGCACTGCGAGAGATAGGTTATTTAGAGTGGAAACTCCCTCAATTAGCTGAGTGAGCCTGAAAGGCCAATCCTATACTAATTGAGACAGGGTCGAGGACCCGTTATGAGGTATTATATATTTATATACCCATGATGGATCGGGTTGCACGCCACAGCAGTATATATGTTGGATCGGGCTGCACGCCGCAGAAGTATATGTATTGGATCGGGCTGCACGCCGCAGTATTATTGCGCTTGGGCTATAGGAGCCCCTTCGGAGTCTGAGTGTGCACACATTCTCAGTGAGCGCTTGTGTATATTATGGGATCGGGCTGCACGCCGCAGCAGTATAGTTATATATGTATATATTGGATCGGACTGCACGCCGCGGTAATATATGTGTGGATCGGACTGCACGCCGCAGTATCATAGCGCTTGGTCCTAGAGAGCCCCTCCAAAGTCTGTACACACCCCCAGTGAGCGCCGTCGACGTTAAATGGAACGGGCTGCGCGCTGCAGCGGTATATGTATTGGAGCGGGCTGCACGCCGCAACGTTATACTTATTCATATCATTATACATACTTAAATACTTATACATTATAGACATATGTATATGTCATTGTATATTGAGCTGGTTGTACACCGTAGGGGTACGAGTGAGGGTTTGATCAGTGTGGGATCTTGTGGAGATATGGACTGGAGATCAGAGTACTTACGATAGTGATGACGTACCTGTGAGGGTTGCCCTAGAACTGTTTAGTGATAGCACAGGACTTCTTACTTTTAGTTATTGTTTACTATTTTTACTCACTGATTTGAAATATACTCACCCCACTCCCCTGCACTTTCTGTGCAGATCCACAGGTGCCCGAGAGCAGTTGAGATATTGCAACTGCTGGTCATTATCAACTTTTGCGGAGACTACGAGGTAGCTGCCAGCGTTCGCAGAGCCTGTTTTCTCCTTCCTTATCATCTTGTTATTTTCATTTTTCCTAGACTTGTTTGTATTAGGTTGTTATTCTGTAGAGGCTCAGTCTTGTGACACCATGATATGGTTGGGACCGTACTTGTATGCTTTTACTATCACGCTTTTCATTTGATATGATCACTAGCTGTTTAAGTTTAATTTGATTAATTGGAATTAATAATTGGCTAGGTTAAGAGATGATATGGTCGGGATTGCCTAGCATTGTGTTGGGCACCATCACGATCGGGGTTTGGGTCGTGACAAGTTGGTATCAGAGCCTAGGTTAACAGGTCTCGCGAGTCATGAGCCGGTTGGTAGAGTCTCGTGGA
This sequence comes from Nicotiana noctiflora, assembly GCA_032618575.1. Classification (NCBI taxonomy): domain Eukaryota; kingdom Viridiplantae; phylum Streptophyta; class Magnoliopsida; order Solanales; family Solanaceae; genus Nicotiana; species Nicotiana noctiflora. The sequence continues at coordinate 78,856 of JASVEL010010602.1, forward strand.
TCGGTACGGGGATGCCTATACTTATCCTCGGGAGGCTACAAATCTTTTAGGAAAAGTTTCAATTCTTGAATTCTTGTCGTGCGATTTCTTTTGACTTGACCTGAACCTTGACATTCTATTCTCTCGCAGATGGCGAGAACTCGAGCTTCTGGACGGGGAGGACAACCACCACTATCACCTACTAGAGGCCGTGGACGCGGTCGTGGTCATGGCGGAGGTCGGGCAGCTGATGCAGTGCCAGCTGACCCACAGCCCCCAGTTGCAGAGGTGCCAACAACACCAGTTCAGGCACCAGCTGTGCCCATTTTCATTCCGGGTCTATAGGAGACCCTGGCTCAGATACTAGTAGTTTGCACTGGCCTGGCATAGGCAGTTTCAGTTACTACTGCAGTAGCTGCATCAGGGACCGGGGGTGGTCATCAAACCCCCGCAGCATGCACTCTAGAGCTAGCAGTGCATGGCTTGCAGACACCAGAGGCTCCTCCAATTCAGCATATGGTTCCAGTTCAGCCAGCAAATCAGGTTCAGGGGGACAGGGTCCCAGCTATGACGGACGATGAGCAGCGTCATCTCGAGAGGTTCACCAGGTTATCTTCTCCAGTGTTCACTGGTGCTCCGGGCGAGGACGCCCAAGGTTTTCTGGACAAGTGCCATCAGATTCTTCGTACGGCAGAGATCTTGGAGTCCAGTGGGGTATCTTTCACTACCTTTCAGTTTCACGGGCCAACCTTTGCTTGGTGGGAGTCTTATGAGCGCTGCAGGCCAATAAGGGCAGCACCACTATCATGGCCAGAGTTCTCCACTATGTTCTTGGAGAAGTGGGTACCTCGGTCTCAGAGGGAGGAGATGCGCAGGCAGTTTGATGGTCTCCGTCAGGGGGACATGTCAGTGTTAGAGTATGAGATCGGGTTTACAGAGTTTTATAGGTATGCACCATGGTTGGTTCCTTCCGACAGAGAGAGGATTGGACATTTTGTGGAAGGCCTCATTTATCCCATTCGTATTCTGATGACTCGGGAGAGGGTTTTGAGTCGTACATTTGAGGATGCTGTGGATATTGCTCGCGACATAGAGACAAATCGTCGCAGAGAGCGGGATGAGAGGGTGGCCAAGAGGCCTCGAGGTTCATCTAGTTCCAGTGGTACTCAGACCAGAGGCCAGAGTCAGCAGAGCCGAGGTCACTCTTTAAGATCTTCGCAGTCGTGTCGCTCAGATCGTCGCAGATGGTCTTCTTGACAGGGTTATCAGGGTTCGTACCAGAGGCAACCATCTCTCAGTGCCATGCCAGCTCAGAGTTCATCACAGGCCCCATATGCTCAGGGTTCATCTCGGCCTAGTTCATCAGCTGGCCACTCCAGCGCCAGGGGTCCTTATTAGTCTCAGCCCCCAGTACTGGGGACTTGCTACGAGTGCGGAGAGCTTGGGCACCACCGTAAGGAGTGTCCCCGCCTTGCTTCCAAAGTTTATCAGCATAGGGGGCAGCCCTCGTTATTTGGTTCTTCTGCTTCAGCACCCGCCTCGCCAGCTAGCGGTGAGGGTCAGTCAGCTAGGGGTCGCCCTCGAGGGGGAGACCAATCAGGCGGATATGCTAGATGCTATGCTCTCCAGGGCCGATCTGAGGCTGTTGCTTCTGATGCAGTTATCACAGGTATTATTTCAGTCTACCACAGAGATGCCTCGTTGTTGTTCGATCCTGGTTCTACTTATTCTTATGTGTCTACCTATTTTGCTCCTCATTTGGGGACGACCCGAGGGTTTCTTGAGCTGCCAGTGCATGTATCTACCCCGGTAGGGGATACTATTGTTGTGGACCACGTATACCGGTCCTATTTGGTCACTATTGGGGGTCTAGAGACCCGGGTAGACCTGTTGTTTCTCAGCATGATCGATTTTGATGTTATATTGGGCATGGACTGGCTATCTCCATGTCATGCTATCCTGGACTGTCATGCTAACACGGTCACCTTGGTTATGCCAGGTATTCAGAGGATGGATTGGCGAGGCACAACTGAGTATGTACCTAGCAGGGTAATATCTTTCCTCAAGGCCCAACGAATGGTTGGGAAGGGATATCTCTCTTATTTAGCATTTGTGCGGGAGGTCGAGGCCCAGACTCCCAGTATTGATTCTGTTCCCATTGTGCGAGACTTTCCTTATGTGTTTCCCTCAGACCTGCCGGGCATGCCGCCGGACAGGGATATTGATATTGGTATCGATTTGGTGCCAGGTACTCAGCCTATTTCTATTCCTCCGTATCGGATGGCACCACCTGAGTTGAAGGAATTGAAGGAGCAGCTCCAGGAACTCCTAGATAAGGGGTTCATTCAGCCGAGTGTGTCACCGTGGGGTGCACCGGTCCTGTTTGTTAAGAAGAAGGATGGATCCATGAGGATGTGTATTGACTACAGGCAGCTGAACAAAGTTATAGTGAAGAATAAGTATCCTCTGCCTCGTATTGATGATTTATTTGATCAGCTCCAGGGAGCTAGGGTATTCTCGAAGATTGATCTTCGTTCAGGGCTACCATCAGCTGAAGATTAGAGAGTCCGACATTATGAATACTGCATTCAGGACCAGATATGGTCACTATGAGTTCCTTGTGATGTCTTTCGGGCTGACCAACGCCCCAGCAGCATTTATGCATCTGCTGAACAGTGTGTTCAGGCCCTATCTTGATTCATTTGTGATCGTGTTCATTGATGACATTCTAGTCTACTCTCGTAGCCAGAAGGAGCATGCTCGACACTTGAGTATTATGTTACAGAGATTTAGAGAGGAGAAGTTGTATGCCAAGTTCTCCAAATGTGAGTTCTGGCTTGAGTCTGTTGCATTCTTAGGGCACGTGGTGTCCCGTGATGGTATTCAGGTGGATCCGAGGAAGGTCGAGGTAGTGCAGAGTTGGCCCAGACCGACCTCAGTCACTGAGATCCGTAGTTTTCTGGGATTGGTAGGGTATTATCGCCGATTCGTTCAGGGGTTCTCTTATATTGCTTCATCTTTGACTTGATTGACTCAGAAGGGTGTTCATTTCATTTGGTCCGAGGAGTGCGAGGAGAGCTTTCAGAAGCTCAAGACAGCACTAACCATAGCACCAGTCTTGATTCTGCCGTCAACTTCAGATCCTTATACTATGTATTGTGATGCCTCAGGAGTTGGCATTGGTTGTGTGTTGACGCAGGAGGGTAGGGTCATTGGTTATGCTTCTCGCCAGTTGAAGCCCCATGAGAATAACTACCCTGTTCATGATTTGGAGATAGCAGCCATAGTTCACGCCTTAAGGATTTGGAGGCATTACCTGTATGGTGTCTCATATGAGGTGTTCACGGATCATCGCAGCCTTCAGCACTTATTCAGATAGAAGGACCTTAATTTGAGATAGCGGAGGTGGTTGGAGTTGCTTAAGGATTATGACATCACTATCTTGTATCATCCGGGGAAGGCCAATGTTATGGCCGATGCTTTGAGTCGGAAGGCGGTTAGTATGGGCAGCCTAGCTTTCATCCCAGTTGGGGAGAGGCCATTTGCTTATGATGTTCAGGCCCCTAGCCAATCGGCTAGTGAGATTAGATATTTCGGAGCCGAGTCGGGTGTTGGCTTGTGTTGTTTCTCAATCTTCCTTATATGATCGCATCAGTGAGCGATAGTATGATGACCCACATTTGCTTGTCCTTAAGGACGGAGTGCAGCATAATGATGCTAGAGATGTGACTATCGATAGTGATGGTGTTCTGAGGATGCAGGGTCGTATATGCGTGCCCAATATTGATAGTTTGCGGGAGTTGATACTTGAGGAGGCACACAGTTCGCGGAACTCTATTCACCAAGGTGCCGCAAAGATGTACCAAGACATGAGACAGCACTACCGGTGGAGGAGAATGAAGATGGATATTGTTAGGCATGTAGCTAAGTGCCTCAATTGCCGGCAGGTCAAGTATGAGCATCAGAGACCGGGCGGTGTTCTCCAGCGTATGGTTATTCCCGAGTGGAAATGGGAGAGGATCACCATGGATTTTGTTACTGGACTCCCTCGGACAGCGAGGAAGTTTGATTCCGTATGGGTGATTGTTGATCGGCTGACTAAGTCCGCACATTTCATCCCAGTTAGTACTACTCACTCATCGGAGCGGTTGGCAGCGATCTTTATTCAGGAGATTGTCAGGTTGCATAGTGTCCCAGTGTCTATTATATCTGATAGAGGCGCTCAGTTCACTTCTCAGTTTTTGAGAGTATTTCAGCGAGACATGGGTACGCGGGTGGAGTTGAGCACCGCATTTCACCCCCAGACAGACGGGCAGTCGGAGCGCATCATTCAGATACTGGAAGATATGTTGCGGGCATGTGTGATTGATTTTGGTGGTTCGTGGGATGAATTCTTACCACTTGCTGAGTTTGCCTACAACAACAGCTACCAGTCGAGTATTCAGATGGCCCCGTACGAGGCATTGTATGGCGGACGGTGTAGATCTCCCGTGGGATGGTTTGAGCCTGGTGAGGATAGACTGATAGGGATTGAGTTAGTTCAGGATGCTCTGGATAGAGCAAAGTTTATCTAGGAGAGGCTTCGCACAGCACAGTCTCGCCAGAAGTGTTATGTAGACCGTATGGTTGGTGACAGACTATTGCTTAAGGTTTTACCCAAGAGGGGTGTCATGAGGTTCGGGAAGAAAGGGAAGCTGAGTCCCAGGTACATCGGTCCTTTTGAGATACTCAGGAGGGTTGGAGAGGTGGCATATGAGTTGGCCTTGCCACCCAGCTTATCCAGCGTTCATCCAGTATTCCATGTGTCTATGCTCCGGAAGTACATCGGGGATCCGTCTCATGTATTAGACTTCGGTACCATTCAGCTTGATGGCCATCTATATTATGATGTGGAGCCAGTGGCCATTATGGGTAGATAGGTTCGAAAGTTGAGGTCCAAGGAGATTGCTTCAGTTCAAGGTGCAGTGGAGAGGTCGGCCCGTGGAGGAGGCTACTTGGGAGGTCGAGCAGGAGATGCGGAGCAGATACCCTCAGCTATTTGAGTCTCCGGGTATGTTTCTTGACCCGCTCGAGGATGAGCGTTTTCTTAAGTTGGGGAGAATGTGATGACCCGGCCCGTCATCATGTGAGTTATCACCCCGTTATCCCCGTTATCTGCTTGTTAATGTTGTAATATGCATGTTGGGTAAGTTTGAGTCAATCCGGATTGAGTTTAGTTGGAAATGAGACAAATAGTCTCTTAGAAGAAGGAATAGTTGAGAAAAGTCAGCTGGATGTTGACCTGTGAGTAGAGAGCTCAGAATCAAATTCTGATGATTCGGTCAGCTCCGGGAGGTCATTTGTGAGCTAGGAGAGCGATCGGAAGTGAATTTGAAGGTCCGGTGTAGAAATGGGCTTAAATTGGTTAAAGTTAAATTTTGGCAATATCCGATCGATAGGTGAGATTTTGATCCGGGAGTCGGAATGGAATTCCGACAGTTGTAGTAGCTCTGTTAGGTGATTTGGGATGTGTCTGCAAAATTTCAAGTCATTCGGAGGTCGTTTGGTCGGGTTTTTGATCGAATATGAAAACTTAGGCTTGAATTTGCTTGAATTCCAGGTTATTCCATGTTAAAGTATGTGATGTTATCATTGGAGCAAGTTCGTATGGTGTTATGGAGTATGTTTGTGGCTTTTCTTGGGGTCCCGGGGGACCCGGGGTGATTTCGGGAGGTTAAACGGGAGAAAAACATGAAATTGCAGGTCCAGATTTTTGGCTTCTGCTATTTTCGCTTCTGCGGGTGGGGGACCGCAGAAGCAGATGCGTAAGGGCGGAAATTATCTCGCAGAAGCGAGTTTGGGCTGGCTTGGGTAGTTCCGCTGAAGCGGCCCAGGATGCGTAGGGGCGGGCTCGCAGAAGCGAGCCCAGAACCGCAGGAGCGAGGGATGGCCTGGCCGGGGAACTTCGCAGAAGCGGACCACAGTCCGCTTATGCGGTCTCGCAGGTGCGAGACTTGGACTGTAGAAGCGGAACTGGGCAGCTGGGTATGGAACCGCAGAAGCGGACAAATGTCCGCAGAAGCGGACTCGCAGGAGCGGAAATCACGCTTGTGATAAAAATAAGAGAAGGGGTAATTTCAGAAGTTGTGAAAAATATTTGGGCTCGGTTTAGAGAGGAGAATTGGGTGATTTGGACGAGATATTGCTGGGATATCATCGGGTTATCATCGGAGGTGGGTTTTATTGTTCCTTTACGCGTTTTTATCTTGAAATCCTCCTTCATTTCACGGAAATGGGATCAAATTGTGAGGAAATTTAGCCTAAGCCAGGGTTTTGGTAGATTGTCGATTTGAGTGGGCAATCGGAGTCTGATTTTGGATAACTTTATATGCATAGACTCGTACTGAGACGAGGGTTCCGAAAATGTAACTTTTATAAATTTTCGAGAAGCGCACCAAAAGTCGGATTTTGACAACTTTGTGGGTTTTGATGCAATTTGGGTTATTTCGAATGGGTTACGTGAATTTAGCATATATTGATGTATTATCATTGATTTTGAGCATATTCTACAACCGAGGAGATTAATTTGCGAGGCAAGCACAAGACGTATTGAAGCTTCTACCGGTTCGAGGTGAGTGGTGGTAGTAAATAATGTACTGAGGGTTTGAAACCCCGTACTAGCACTTCACAGTGCTATGCTGAGATGAAACACGCGCCTTCTGACGGGCATGGTGATATTGTGATTGGGGACTTGGACGTGGTCCATCCCGGCTTATAGTAGACTGCATTTTATGACTGTTAATGAGATTATAACTGTGCAATTGGGCTAATAGCCATGTTTGGGGCCTTGTGCCGATTTGTAGAGCATTAGGGGACCTGTAGAGCTAGGTGACCCTTATATCGTGATGGAGACTTACACTCAGCCATAAAACTAGTTAATTAGCATACTAAGAGCCAGTACTAGATGTGTACTGTGAGAGATAGACTACTTAGGGTGGAAGTTCCCTGATTTAGCTGAGTGAGCCTGAAAGGCCAATCCTATACTAATTGAGATAGGGTCGAGGACCCGTTATGAGGTATTATATATGTATATACCCATGATGGATTGGGCTGCACACCGCAGCAGTATATATGTTGGATCGGTCTGCACGCAGCAGCAGTATATATGTTGGATCGGGCTGCACGGCGCAGTATTATTGTGCTTGGGCTATAGGAGCCCCTTCGGAGTCTGAGTCTGCACACATTCTCAGTGAGCGCTGGTGTATATTATGGGATCGGGCTGCACGCCGGCAGCAGTAGAGTTATATATGTATATATATATATATTGGATCGGACTGCACGCCGCAGTAATATATGTGTGGATCGGGCTGCACGCCGTAGTATCATAACGCTTGGGCTTAGGGAGCCCCTCCGAAGTCTGTATACACCCCCAGTGAGCGCCGTCAACATTAAATAGAATGGGCTGCGCGCCGCAGCAGTATATGTATTGTAGCGGGTTGCACACCGCAGCATTATGCTTATTCATATCATTATTCATACTTAAATACTTATACATTATAGACATATGTATATGTCATTATATATTGAGCTGGTTGTACACCGTAGGGGTACGAGTGAGGGTTTGATCAGTGTGGGATCTTGTGGAAATAGATATGGACTGCAGATTAGAGTACTTACGATAGTGATGACGTACCTGTAAGGGTTGCCCTAGAACTGTTTAGTGATAGCATAGGAGTTCTTACTTTCAGTAATTATTTACTATTGTTACTCACTGAGTTGAAATATACTCACCCCACTCCCCTGCACTTTCTGCGCAGATCCACAGGTGCCCGAGAGCAGTTGAGATATTGCAGCTGTTGGTCATTATCGACTTTTGCCGAGACTACGAGGTAGCTGCCAGCGTTCGCAGAGCCTGTTTTCTCCTTCCTTATCATCTTGTTATTTTCATTTTGCCTACACTTGTTTGTATTAGGATGTTATTCTGTAGAGGCTCAGTCTCGTGACACCACGATATGGTTGGGACCGTACTTGTATGCTTTTACTATCATGCTTTTCATTTGATATGATCACTAGCTGTTTAAGTTTAATTTGATTAATTGGAATTAATAATTGGCTGGGTTAAGAGATGATATGGTCGGGCTTGCCTAGCATTGTGTTGGGCTCCATCACGACCGGGGCTTGGGTCGTGACAAAAAGTTTGAATCACTGTTGAATTGAAGTTGAATTGTTTGTGTTTGAATTAGAAACGAATTCGTTATAGCTGTATAAATCTTATTAGTTATTAACCAAATGTTAGTCATAATTCAATGGGATTTTTTCATTTGATTAAAAAACTCAAGGCAGAATAATATTTCAGGGGGGCTTTAGATTTGGGATTAAAAAACTTATGAAAAGTGAGTTGGTCTGTCAATTTGGGAATCTCAGATTAATTAAGAAAGAATGTTGAGCTGTTTTAGCACTTTTGCTGGTGGAAAGATCAGGCGTAACATGAGTTTTTAATTAAAAAAATTAAAAGGGGCAATAAGACTAGCAGTCTTTTAATTAAACAATTGAAAGGGAGGCTGTTTAGATGGCCGAGTGCCTTTAATAGTGGGATACAAGGGAGTATAATGGTTGGACAAAATTTTTAATGATTAAAAAAGAGGGCTGTTGGTTTGGGTTTGAAGGCTATAAAAGAGAAGAGAACTTACACTTTGAGACACACAACCTCCAAAGAGAGCTTCTTACACATATTTCATACACATTTGGAAACCGATTTTACTTTGATTTCAATACTAAGTCTTAGACTGCTGTGAGAAATAACTGCACATTCAGCAGTCTCTTTAGTTGGAATCAAACCTGTTTTGTTTGTTTCAATTCGTAAACACATCTAGTTTCTTCACTGAAACTTGTTCTGTTGTGCTCCCTCTTGGTTTTTTTGGATTCTCTATTTTGGGTTTCAAATCATCTTTGGGATTGGTGTTTGTCTTCGGTTTCTGTTTTTCTCTTGGATTTCTGGCCGAGATTTGCTAGTGATGTTGCTGTTAGTTTGGTTGGTTGTTGCTGCATACTGTTGCTAACTCCTCCTTTTTTGCTAGATTTTACTTCCACGTACTTCATTCTCTCTAATGCCTTGAAGTTTCATTCGATGTATCTGAATGATTTTGAAATCAATTGAAGAAGCATTGCTATCATCCGAATTTGCCTCTGTATTTCATTTTTTTGTTTTAAACTGCAGTCATAGATTTCCAATACACATCAATATCAATTAGAAATTCTGAAACTTGTTTAGTAATTAAACTAAAGGGACTTTGGATTATTGATTAGTAATTTTCAGAATTGGATTCAACCCTTTGATATACATTTGCTAGTTATAAAATGTATTTGTACAGATGGGATTGTTGTGTACTTTGATTTAAATCATGGATTGTTTAAATGAGTCCATGTTTCTTGTTAGCATGTATATTTTGGCAACCTTAGTATTAAGTTTGAATTTTGTTCTAAGTTATGATGTTTAAAGTTTTAGGTAAAAACAGTGGAGTTCCTAGTAGATATGTTCGTAATGAATAGTAAAGCTAGCTTTGAAGTTCAACAATTAGTTTTCCTTTATTTGTTTTGGGTTTTCACTAATCAATTATTCTATTTAGCCAGTTATGGGCGAACAGATATTCCTGATCTAATTAATAAGTGAGGTATTAAAATTTATGCTCATACCTTGTTAAGAGACTTATTCGTATTAGATGCATTCCCAATTATTTAGTGGTAAATTTTAGTTTAAAAATGGAATTATTTCATATGCCAATGTTTTACATAACTAAATCGAGGAATAACTTCAATAAACATGTACACCGACTAAAGTATCATCAAAGTCAATAATTTCGCTTTACTTAGAATTAGCCTCTCGTTTAAAGTTTTGAATGTATAGTTTAATAAAAGCGTTTCAGTCCATTAAAAGCATATAGGATAACATGTATTAAAATCAGATATTTTTAACCATTTATTATAATTGAAGCGACCGTGCTAGAACCACGGGATCCAGGGGAGCCTAATACCTTCCCCGGGATCAATAGAATTCCTTGCATAGAATTTCTGGTTCGCAGACTTCATTTGGAAAGTCAAAATTTTCTTGATTCGTGATTTAAATAAATTGGTGACTTGGGACACCTTAATTTTGTTTCAAGTGGCGACTCTGAAATAAATAAATAATCATGTCTCGAATATTGTCACTTAAATTGGAAAAACTCCCTTGTGCTTCTACCCTTCGGGGTAGGCTCGCCAAAAGGAGGTGTGACATACGAGGACACACATTTGCATCGACCCGGTGTGGACGAGGGCTTGTCGACGGAAAACTCTTTCGTCGTGTTAAACTCTATACGCGTGCACTGTTCAGCGGTGGGTATCACTTTAGGCTTTTTTTTGGATGTTCGAGAAGAAGAGGCAGCGTATTCTTTTTGAGGCACTATTTTAGAGGTTCTAGCCATGGTGGCAAAAAGGCTTTTCTGAGAAAGTAAGTAAGGAAGAAAGAACAGAAAAAGGAGGAATGTGAAAGCGGATGACCTTGGATTTGAAAGCTTGAAGATGCTGTAAGAAGTTGAATTATCAAATGACTAATGTATTTATAGGAGTCATATGGGCAGCATAAAGGATGAACCAATAGCGGTTCGTAGGTTTCTCAATATTCATATTGACGGTGACCCTTGTGCAGCTTTTAAGTTATGGCATTTAATGCTCTGATGGGCTGACTTCATGATGATAATGCTTAAGGAGTAGAAGTTCAAAATCATTCCCTCTCACTTCGTTCTAGAGAACGTGGGCACTATCTGTATATGATAAAAATCGGCAGTTCTATTTTACAATCATCAAAACATCTCGAGGGTTCTTGATGATCGACTTTGAGGTAGTGTAAATAACGACCGACCTGAAGGCAATGTAATTTAGTGGTCTTGGTGGATCAATGTGATATTCCCTAGGCGCACGACTAGAGGTGATAAAGTCTAGTAAGCTAGCTCTAACCCGTATCAGGGTATTAAATGGCTATGTCAGCCCCATATATTTGTAATTAATACATTTATACTGTATTTCCCCTCATGTATAAAGGGGATCCTTGTCATTTTGTAGACATCTTATACTCAATATTCAATACAAAGAACATTCTCTCTGCTTTCTAACTTAACATATTCTCTTGAACTCATTACTTCCATTTATTGCTTATATTCACTATGTCCTATTTATTGTTCTTCATTTATTGCTTGATATTGGTCAAAAATAGCCATCACTGAATCTATCATAATTGTTAATTCCTCCACCGACTGCCCATGACAGGGTATAAGCCTCGACCTCGAGGCCCTGTTTATCAGCCTATCAATTTGGTTATCACCTTGTTTTCAAGCTTTTATCTCATTTTTGAATCTCTTACTTAACATCTATCGTCTAAACAACTAGCATAAAAATAGATCACGTATTTTAAGAACCAAGAAGTCAAATTTAATTATAATTATCATTTCCACGGTAAATAAATATTTTTAATAGTACATTCTTTTTTGTGTTATAGATATTTTTTTTTCATTTCAACAAATGAGTATTCTTTTTTATAGTTTCATTCCTGGTTTTTTAGTTTTTAAGTTTATAAGTTCAATATTTTACAAGTTACAAATATATGAGTTTGGAGGTTTATATGTTTGGAAGTTTGAGGGTTTAGAAATTACAGAGTTTACGGGTTCAAAAGTTTAGCGGTTTGGGAGGTTATGGAATTTGTGGGTTTGGAAGGTTGTTGGTTGAAAGTTTATACCTTCATGTTTATTGTATCTAAATTATTTATGAATATTCTTGAAAAATTATTTTTCTTAATTTACGTACCAAACACCAAAAATTGAGTAAAATTACTACTTGTTTTCCGAAAAAATATTTTCTTGAAAAAAATTTAGCATAAGCACACGCTTAATAAAGAAGAATGCTGTATTCTGACTTTATAGACCCCTTAGGTTGGAAAATAGAAAATATAGCCTTTGAATTAGATCACACCACTAAGAATATGATTGATGCAACTTATATATCTAATCTTGCTATTAACAATGACCTTTTATACTGGGAAATACTGCTGATGGTATTTTTTCAATTAAATCTATGTATAAGTGTTTACATAAAGATCAACACAATTTTACTAATCCTAATCATATTTACAATTGGATTTTAAAACTACCAGTTCACCCCAAAATAAAGAGTTTCATTTGGCTTCTTTGTCATAATAGACTACCTACAAGAGCTTTCTTGCATCATATCAATATTTTATCAAAGGCCACCTGCCTATTTTGTGATAAGGAGGATGAAACTACACAACACAATTTTTTGGAGTGTACAAATGCTAAGACACTATGGAAACGCTTAGGTTTCATGACTCACATTACTTCTCTCCTACATACACATAACACTCATTTATGGGTGTATCAACTTCTAATGATGATATCTACTCTTTTTCCACATAACATCAATTCACAAACTTATTTATCTTATACCCTATGGCATATTTGGCTTACTCGTAATAATAATATTTTCAATCATAAAAAAGAAGCCATTTTCCATCTTAATATCACTTATCAATCGGCAGAATTTACTTACTTAACTTCTTACCATTTCAAGCCAACTCATAAATCTTTGGTAAGTAATGATATTAAGTGGAATCCACCTATCCCTCATCATTATAAACTTAACACTGATGGTGCATTTTCTAAAAAAGGAGATCGTATTGGAAGAGTAATTAGGAATTCAGATGCTGATTGGATAATAGGGTTTATTGGTTCATCCCCTTATGTCTTTTCTATCTACTCAGAATTATGTGCTTTGTTACAAGGATTAAAATTAGCTTTTGATCGTCAATTAATACCACTTGAAGTGGAGGTGGATGCACTTGGACTTATACCTTTATTACAATCGACCAATATTGCATTATCTAACTTGATTATGGATTGCAGGTTCTATCTGGACGAGCTAGGTAAACTGCTCATTAAGCATGTGTGCAGAGGATAAAATATGGTGGCTGATCAATTAGCTAATAAGGGACATCTTTTTGCAGAAAATCATTGGCCTAAACTTTGGGAAACTATTCCTTATTTTGCTGTGCTACTTTTTGAAGCTGACAGGCCAGTTAATCCACATAGACATAGTAATTACTTAAGTGTGAATGACTGTCATGATGATTATTCTACTAGAAAGGCTATGACAGATGTAAATATAACTACTAGTAGTTTTACGGTTTGTACTAGGCTGCCATATATGCATCACTCCTCTGTACACACAACTTAATTATTAATAGTATTATCTTTGTTTACCAAAAAAACAAAAATGCTATATTGCAGTTAACAAGTTGTAAATTACTCAAATAATCGAGAGGGTGGGTGAGAGAAGGGGTTTCTAATATTAAAGATTCCCATCCTTCCTCGAGGGTACAGGTGTAAAATAGCTAAATAGCCACTTTTGGTCTATGTTAGCATTTAGCCACTTTATATTAAACTCGACAAAATTACTCTTCTTTTTATCATGCTCTCTTGCGATTCTCCTCTTCTAGTGCTTTTCCTCCGTATGCATTTCCGGCAATTGCACGACATAAACAGAGTAGAAAGCCTATTCAATTTGCTATTCTCTCAACTCCAGTAGAGTATAAACAAATATCCAATACGTGTCGGAAAAGAAGGATAATAAACCCTATATGAAAGAGAAGAAGTATGAGAATAAGTTTCTGCTATAGTAATTGTTGATTAGTCTAATAAGTACAACAATTAAGGGCAAGCAAGCATGCAATCTATGCAAATATCGTATCGATCCATGCGATAATCTCCAACTTTGAACATTTATTATGGAGAAATCATGTACCAAGGATAACAATATTTCTTACCTCCGAGGAAGACACCTAATGTAACCGGCACACACAGTCCCTTAAGCTTAACTTCGCTCACATTACGTGCTTTAAGGAAGCGTCTTCTAGAATAATCTTTAAGGGTTATTCTTCTGTTTTTCATTCTATTATTGTCGGAATGCAAGATGTTTAGCTTACCTTGTTCACCACCCCAAACTAATTTCTATTACTTTGGGATCTAACTTTTCCTTCTGGTAGTCGCTTTGGAGTCACAGACTTATTTCTCGAAATGAGGATACAACTTTATAGCCTATACTCTTTTGTTGCCTCCAGGCCTAGAACCTCTCATCTTTTCCTTCCCTTGACTATAGACTATGTAATACTGTCGTTTTTTTTAATCGTTGTAATCCAGGTATCACATCTTACTCATAATGCTTTATTAATTCTCTTCTTATTTTTCACTAACATTTATGTCTATCACTTTTTTCTTATAACTCGAACAAGATATTCTTTTGCTGTTAGCTCCCCTTGCTCCATCCATTGGCTTTTCAAGTTGTCTAACATTATGTCGCTACTAGGGAAGGGAGCCATACTAAGATAATATGTATCCCTTCCAGGCTTCCACTGTCTTTCTTTGTGGTACTCATATCTAGCTGTACTATTTTAGAGTGCACCATATGAGTGTCTCACAAGAAGATCTATTAGCACATTTTCAATTTCCTTCGAAAATGTCAACTAACGCAACTAATCCATCCATCATTTTGGGTTACTCTAACCCCAGCCGGATCCTGATGTCCCCTCCTTCTCTTAAACCATATGTGTTAGCTCCCATAGGACATAACTTAGTTTGGTGTAGCCAATTGTACATACCTCTGTCACTGTTGAAGGCAACTTTAAAATTATTATATCTCTCTCTTCCTAAATTGTAGATAATGATCATCTTCACTAACTAGTACCTTGTACCCTTCTTCATCTTGTTTCATTTATTTGTTAAAATTTGTATCTATCTTCTGAATCTCTCATTGCCTTTCAGCATAAGGGTGGATAGATATTCTTGCCTTAATGTTCCTTATCAAGAAGCTTACATATCTTTAGTAAACACATGATCTGCTAAAGACCTTACATTTACTCACTGTGAGCACCATGAAAAATTGAGTTCCTCTAACTCAACTCTTCCAAAGTTATATATTTTACTAACCGTCTTTCTGAATGTAGGTATCGTATTATTAGGAATAAAATAGAAGTTAGGAATTTGAATTCTTATAAGTGAACTCTTCCACACGATCTAGAGTAAAAAGAAAGAGCGACAGTCCTAAATGCCCTGTAGCCTCCTACTTATAAGTGTGGGGCACACACCCATAAACAAGATTCTACTAGACATGGCTTGTAGACTTTATAGAACATAACTACTCTGATACCACTTTTGTCACAACCCAAAACGATGGCCGCGACGGGCACCCGACACCTTACTCAATCAAGTACCAACGTAACACATCTTTCGTGTCATTCTATGATAGGTATATGAACCAGAGTAAATCATGAGGAAATACAAACTTATACATGTGACATACTGGCCTATAAGACCGAAATGATCACTTACACTGAACATAGGTCGACAAGGCCATATAATCTTTTACGTATACGACATATATCTACTAGCCTCTAATAGTACATAAATATCATAAAGGTAAGACAGGGCTCTACCATACTAATCAATATGTCCTGATCATACTAACCAAATAACTAACTTCGGAGAATATAGAGCACACCAACATATTCCGCTGAGCTGATAACCTACTTGGAGGATTCTCGACTTATCTATCGGAACCTGCAGGCATAAAATGCAACATCTCCAGGTAAAATGAATGTTACCACGGATAATGTACCGATTATGTATGGCACATAAATAAATATATAAAAGACATAGAAAAAAACATGGAGTAAATAACTCAACTTGTAAGTCTGAATAACTTTGTAAATTATAAAATATTTATAGTGTCATGCACATGCATATGAATGTCATGTCGTGCATAGGTACATGTATTCATAACATCATCAAACCTCTAAGGGCATCACATCATATCATCTCGGCCATTGTGGGAAAATCATCAACATATACCAGCTGATCAGGTGGTGCTGCCTATATAATGCCATAACCTTTTCCCATATATATATCTATACGCGTATATAATACCATCTTGGTCATAGGTAAATAAACATATATAAATAAATACAGTGCGTGAGAAGTACATCAATAAAATCTTTTGGAATGTCATAAGACTATTATGCCTTTGATTAGTATCATGAAATAAACTTTTTCAACTTACGTATTTTCTAAGACCCATGAACAGATGATAGAATAATAAGATTCATGGAAATTCAAGAACATAGGCACTTCTAATACTTCTACGAATAGAGTCATTTATGAAAGTTATGCATTTGCTCGTTTCGTTTGTATCGAATGGATCGTGCCAAAAGGAAATAATGGATAGCCTTAACATACCTGAGTCGATTCTCATGAAAATTCCTCTAACACCCCTTCATTACGACAATACGTAAAGGTGGATCGAAGTAGAAAAAATTCGTGTGATATTGTTAAGAAAAGTTATACCGAGATCTCTTAGACTCACCTTTCCTGTTGCTCTAGCGTTATAAGATGTAACGACCCAAATTTTTGTTTTAAAAATTCGGATTTTCGTTCAACGGCATAAGATCTTGAAAAGCTTCATAATATGCATCACGACCCACATGTATGGTCGAGTTTGACATTCGTAAGATTCTGAGTTAAATTTGAAGAAGAAGAAAAATCAAAATCTTATTTTGAAAGCTAAAATAGAAAGAATTGACCAGAGTGTTGACTTTTGAGAAAAAGACCCCAAATTGGAATTTTAATGATGTCAATAGCTTCTCATGGTGATTTGGACTTAGACATGTGATCGAAATTAAATTTAGAAGTCCATAGGACAATTCAGCGCTTTTTGACGAAGTAAGAAAGTTCACGTGTTCTAATTATATTATTTATTATGTGAAAGAGGTCTATTACTATCATGGATACCAATTGGATATGATAGCAAGTGTACGAGGCGTACTACAAGATATATGGGGTCTAAAAAAGTCCTTTGTCTAAGCCAAGTTGGAAATTTTTTTATAATAGACTAAAATTGCAAATGAGTACGTAATAGACCTCACTTAGGACGAGCATATATATATATATATATATATATATATATATATAATGTGCTATATGATGCAAACCCTATTAAATTAATGGTCTTTGCGTCTAGTTTCTAATGCTTCAAACCATTCATCATTTGGACATTTGTACAAAAAGTTATGATGGATTTACTGAAGGTGGGTAATGCTGTGTTCTGCGGCAGAGGCAAATCGCTGTTGCCAAATGTGATTTATAAGTCGCATTTGACAACTGTGACTTGCCTAGACAGATTACGAAATTTTCAGCCATTTTTAACACATTTGGAGCTATGGAGCTCGGATTGAGGCAATTTAAAAGGCAATTTTCACCATATGGATTGGGCTAAGTGATTCTAACTCGATTTTGGTTGAAATACATGAATCTATTGTTTTTTATCATGAAATTAGTGAATTGAATTGAAAATTGTTTAAATTCTCTATACCTTAGATTTAAAATTTCGAGGTCGATTTGTTGTTGTAATATAGTAATTTTGGTATGGTTGGAATCGTGGTTGAATGGATATTCATATTTTGTAACTTTCGTTGGATTCCGAGACGTGGGCCACACAAGCGCTTTTAAGTTAAATTTCAGATTTTTAATGGAAAATGTAGAAATTCATATGTAATTAATTCCTATAATTTTTATTGAATGAATCGAATTGTTTATGACTAGATTTGATAATTTCGGGCACGAGTTCGCGAGGCAAAGGCTCGTTGAAATTTTGAATTGGTTGCAAAGCGAGGTAAGTGTTTGGTCTAACCATAGCTTCAGGGATTAGAGTTGTGCGCTATTTGTTAGGTGTTATTTGTGGAGTACGACGTATAGGCATGATGACGAGTATCTATACGTTGTTGTCAAGCATGCTCGTGAGTCTTGTACTATAATTGTTATGACTCCGTTGTGGTTTATTGCGCTTTATGTGTTATTAATATTATTGTTCCCTTGCCGAGATGCTTGTTTAATATTATTTTTCCCTTGACGGGATGTTTGTTTGATATTATTGTTCCCTTGTAGGGATGTTGGTTTTGAAAGTATTGTTCATTTGCCGGGGTGTTTGTTTAATATTATTCCCTTGCCAGGACTTATAGGTTATTGTTGTTGCTCCCTTGACGGAAATTAATTGTTTACTTGCATTCTCCCTTGGGATAGTTGAGTTGGTAATTTGTACCCTTTCCGGGTAAATCGTTGTATTATCAAATTTTCCTTATTGAGATCCTCCCTCGAAACACTTATATATTATGAAATGGGATCATGTGGCACGCTGACCACTTATATATTATGAAATGGGATCGTGTGACATGCCGACCACTTATATATTATGAAATGGGATCGTGTGGCACGCCGACCACTTATATATTATAAAATGGGATCGTATTACATGCCAACCACCGATATATTATGAAATGGGATAGTGGGGTATGCCAACCACTTATATATATATATATATATGAAATGGGATCGTGTGGTACGCCTACCACAAGATATAATAAAATGGGAGCGAGTGATATGCCTACCACAAGATATAATAAAATAGGATAGGGTGGTACACCTACCATAAAATATACTAAATTAAAATAGAAGCAGGTGGTACGCCTACCATGAGATACATGAAATGGGAGTGGGTGGCACGCCTGCCACGAGATATAGGAAATGGGATCGGGTCGCACGCCTGCAATAAGATGTTAAAAAAAATCAAAATATGCCTTTATTTTCCTTATTCTTGATAGTGATTCGATTTATTGATTTCTTGTATTAAAGGTAATAATTCATTCGATATTGTACTTCAATTGAAAGGGTTATCAAATGATTTTTAAAATAACTTCATCTTTTGTTGTTGGTTTCCTATTTGGGTTTTATATTAAGTAAATGGGGCTCTTTAAACATTCTTAATTGTATTGGGTTATGGATCCTATCAATTGAGTAACATGAGAATGTTATTGTGAAATGTGAGACAGAAACATGTGGGCACAAAGTGCCGAAACAAATATGATGATTTTTATTAATCACAGATTATGATATAGGCACGAGGTGCCAGGAAAAATATTATGGTTTCATTTAATGGCACGTGAGTTGTTCGTGCGGTTGTAATATAAATATGGCCATGGGATGCCATAAAATATGAAAGTGGGTTGAGGCCTATATAATTATGATTATAAAATGTGGTGTCATAAGATGACCTTTACTCAAAAAATTATATTCGAAAGATACTTATTTGAAATATATTTATTTGTAGGAAATATATTCAAAATATATATTCATTGAAAAGCATATTATCTCAGACATCATTACTTGAAGGATTTAAAGGCGAAAGATTTATATCTGAAGGACTTCATTAATTTGTACTTATATTTATTGTTTGTTGAGAAATAATTATGTTGTCCTTGTTGCCTACTATTTATATCACTGGTTCATCATTGCTTCCATGATTTTTATCTGCTTCCTATTATTTTGTACGCTATTGTCACGATCCCAGTTCATCCTCCATGGACATGTCGTATTGGAACATAGTCCCTACGACAGGAGTAAGACTAACAATGCGGAAGATAAACCATAATTGCGGAAGAAAGTAAATAAAATTTAACTAGTAAAATAAAAATGGTGTTTAAGGTGCCGTTCGACACATACCATAACAATTTTCGAAGCTAACAACATTCCCAAAACCCAAAAACTCACAAATCACAAGCTAAAGGATAAATTAGAGGCTCTGACTAAAAATATCTATACAAAGGAGAAAATATTGGAAGAACTATACTTATTACAGAAAAAGCTGGAAAGGGACTCCTCGGTCTGCGGACGTAGCAGATATACCTTGAAGTCTCTACCGATACGCCTCCTTCCAAGGCTGACAGAACTGAACATGAGTACATGTATCTTCACAACAAAAATGTGCAGAACAGTAGCATGAGCACACCACGGCGGTTCATAGTAAGTATCAAGACTAACTCAATGAAGTAGTGATGAGGTACAGTCAAGGCACCTACCAGTCAATAAATTGTATAATCATACGTATAATAGTAACTACATATGAATATATAAAGACTGCATGAATGACCAAGAATGCTAAAATTACAACAAGGGATAAATACAACAATTAGCGATGACAATATAACAAACGGTGATATGGAAGCAGAATCACAATCCAAATCTTACGGTCACAACAGAGCAAGGGAAAAACAAGTTAACAACTCATATCCAACAATGATGTTCAAAAAAGGTCTTTTTCAACTATTTTCTCAATTTTACCAAGTCTCGGACAAACTACATCTCGTATAAGATCCAACGTCTGAAATCATGCAATTGACATCTTGTGCCCCATCAATCTCATGATCATGCTTACAACCAACTGGCTAACTAGGGCCACTCTCTCAACTATAAAGGATAAGTGATAGTGTACCTCCACCCTTAGCAAAATCAGGAAGAATTCACCTCTAATAGGAGTGTTTAGGTACGTGTATGCTTGTGCAAGTGTTTCTAACAAAATGCTACCGGTAAGCGAACATGAAAAAGGGAGAATAGACTGTACGTACGATGTTTCCTCACGACTCCCAAGCGGTAACGCTCATGTAGATAAACAACCCGCAACCACAAAATAAAACAAATAGAAATGCCTTCACAGACCGTCAGAACTCTATACAATCAATCCCTGACATAGTCCCCCCTTATTTCGCCACGCGTGCAATAATAATATAATAAACACCGCCTTATTTTGCCACATATGCATAACAATGTCCCACCTTATTCTGCCACATGCGCGACCGATATATAAGCATATAACATATATCGCACGACAAAAACCTCGTACATCACAATCTCAAGTACAACATAGTACAACATATATATATATATATATATATATATATATATATATATATATATATATATATATATATATATATATATACAAGCAAGATAATCAGCTCAAGAATTTCCGTTCACCAAAAGACGGTATAACTAACTCACAAGGAATAATCACAATAGGGAAATACCAAGCGCAATAAGAACCACTCAGCAAGGGAGAAAATACTACAAAGCAATCATTCCAAAATACATAATTCAACAACGAGGGAGTTAACATAAGTCACATAAATCTAAATAAGGAAATATCAACTAAGCATGAGGTATCTAACTTCTTTTCAATTAAGGCCATTTAAATTACATGAGAAATAGAAATAATGATTTCCAATTTAAGACAAGCAGTTAGAAAAGATAATGTTGCTAGATAAGGGTAATTGTCTTCAGTTAAACAAGTAAAAGTCAAATAGGCAACAAGAATAAACCAAAAGGGAAAATAAATTCCAAGTAAGTCATGTATCAGTGAAACAAATAACAGAAAACTTAACCGTATTCAGAACAACTCCATGTTTGATGATTTCAAGGATCTAAGAGCCTAAAAGGGCAGTTTTCCACAAATAAATGTGAGCACGCACTCGTTACCTCGCGTACAAGATACAATCAACAAAGAAGACTCAAATCCTAAGGGGAAATCCCCCACACAAGGTTAGGCAAGAACTTTCCTCGAACCGACAAAAATCAACTAGCAACCATGTTCTTTCCATGAGTACTCGACTCCGAATGGTTCGAATCTATTCAATTAAATCACACATTGTAAATAACCACTCAAGCAACTGATTCTACTATTTAATTCAAAGTTAAAGCGCGAAATTAGGTAAAATGACCAAAATGCCCCTCAGGCCAACATCTCGGAATTGGATAATTTTCACATTTTCAGAACCCTCATGCTCTCACAAGTCTAACAATATAAAAATCTCTCAAATCGGAGGTCAAGTACCCTCTCAAAACTCAATAACTCGGTCTATAAAGTTTTACCCATTTTTCATTAAAAATCTAAATTAAAGGATGAAATTAAAAGGAGATTCATGAAAATTAGTCTAAATCGAGTGAGAATTACTTACCCAAGTTGCCCAGGTGAAAATCCCTTCAAACATCGCCAAGCACCGAGCTCTATAAGTCAAAATGTGATAAAATGATGAAACCCTCAAATTTGAGATTAAATTATGTCTGCCCAGTTAATTGTTCATCGCGAACGCATAGATGGGCTCGCGCTCACGGAGGAGAAAAATGTAAGTGATTGAGGTTACCCTTTGCGATCGCGAAGGCAAGGATGCGAACGTGAAGGTCTGGGCTGAAGGTTTACGCGAACATGACGCGGACCACACGAACGCGTAGAAGAAAATAGGAGGGGTTCAGATATCGGCCTACGTGAACACGTTACCAAGGACACGAATGCGAAAGAGGAGAAGGCTATCCTCCACGAATGCGGGAAGGTATATGCGAATTCGTTGAAGGGAAAGACAGAGTATCGTGAACGCGAGGCTATAAACACGAACGCGAAGAAGAGATTTCCAGGTGACCAAGATAAGCCTTCGCGAACGCGATGGCCCAATCGCGAACGCGAAGAAGGAGCACCAGAAGCAAAAACAACAGTCCAAAATAAAGGAAAAATAACCCGTAGCCCATCTGAAATACACCCGAGGCTCTCGGGACCCCATCTAATCACACACACAATTCATATAACCTAACACGGACTTGCTCGAACTTTCAAATCACATAAAACAACATCAAAACGATGGATCAGACCAAAAATCAAGCTTATAAATTTCCAAATCCTCAATATACTCTTTCGACCAAAGATCCAACTAAACCACGTCCGAAAGACCTGAAGTTTTTCCCCTATTAAATATTGATAGATAGAATAACAAAGAGCGCCTAGGTTTGGCAGGACAAACACCGGTTATGTGGATATGTACTCCTTGATTTTGTTGAAAGCTTTCTAACAATCCTCGGTCTAGCTTGTTTCGGTATCCTTCCTCAACATTTTGAAGATTGGTTCAAAAATAACTATGGATTGTGCTATGAAGCGACTGATATAGTTGAAACATCCTAGGAAGCTCATCACATCCTTCTTGTTTCTGTGCGGTGGTAATTCTTGAACAATATTAACTTTAGACGATTCTAGTGCGATCCCTCAACGACTGAAAATGAATTCCAGTAACTATCCTGCGGGAACCCCAAATGCACAATTTGTGGGGTTCATTTTTAAGTTGTACCTCTTTAACCTGTCCAAGTACTTTCTCAAATCTGTTATGTGATCTGCGACCCAATTGGATTTGATAATGATTTTTGTCCACATACACCTCTGTTTATTGGTGTATCATATAATTGAAGATTGTTGTCATGGCTATCACGTATGTAGCCCCAGTATTATTTAGACTGAATGGCATTATCTTGTAGTAGTATATTCCTCACGGTGTAATAAAAGTTGTTTTATCTGCATCTTCTTCATCCATCCAGTGATAACCCGAAAAGAAATCTACAATGGATTAGAGTTCGTGCTTGGAGCAATTATCAATTAGGATGTCTATATTCAACAGTGTAAAGTCCCGATAGTCAACACATACTCTGACCTTCTCATCTTTCTTTGAAACGGGTATAATGTTGGCTAATAAGGTTGGGTACTCCACCACCCTGAGTACTTTTTCTTTGATCTGCTTAGAAATTTCCTCCTTGAATTTCAGCGTAATATCTGGTTTGAATTTTCTGAGTTTCTACTTCACCGATGGACACATGGATGGGTAGGCAACTTATGAGATAGTCTCGACATGCTCAAACCAGCCATATCATCATATAACCATGCAAATATATCCTCATACTCCTTTAAGAAATGAATATACTCCTCTTTATAGACTGGTGATAAGTAAATGCTGATGCGAATCCCCTTAAAGGTTTCAGTGTCTCCCATATTTACTGCTTCGGTTTCGTCTAGATAGTACTTAAGCTTATTCTCAAAGTTCTCAACCTTGCTGACAACTTGCTCAGGTATTTCATATTCTTTATCCAAGTCATTATCCTCATATTGCATTGCCTCATTGCACATCACAGTCACATGTTCATCAAGAAAATTAATAATAATGATGTAGAAAGAAAATGTGTGGAAGATAATATTGAATAATAAAGAGATTAAAAATGAAATCATCAAAACAATTATGGCTTGATGAATCGAGCATTTATTTTGAAACAAGTAATTCTTTAAAAATAAAATTATTGAAAATCTTAGATGCCTAGAATGGCTATAGAAATAAAATCTGCCAAGCTACCCAAGGACTCGGCAGGCTCGCAATGGTGTGGCAGTCCAGTTCCTGAGAACATATCCCTTCTACACAATATGAATAGTGAGGCCTTCTTCCTCATCCTCCTCCTCCTCAATTATTGTTGTACAATCCATGCCGTTGTCCTCCAAAAATAGATTCCTCAGCCCAACTAATATAGCTTCTTTCATAGTCCCACATATTGTATCAGCTTGTAAAAAGTCTGACCCAGATGTGGCATTGGTTACTTGGGAGGGTAATGTCCACGC